>QRFJ01000802.1:0-171970 GCA_006176705.1 Cocos nucifera | reverse complement strand
GATTTCTCGGACCAGGTTCGTTCAAATCTGATTAGATCGAGAGATATATTTCAAAATTTTTCTCTCGATCTCAATCAGATCTGGGATATTTCAAATTTAATTTTATTATTTTAATAATAAAAATAAAATAAAGATAAATTAAATCAAATTTAATTTATCTGATTTGGGTAAGCCTATTACCCTGTTGATGATCCTATTTGCAGCGGAAGGTTCTGGATCTAGCCACGCAAGCGCCTGGCCTCTATCGGTATCCACTGAGACTAGATCTGGAGATCCTCTTCTTCTCTATCACACCTTCAAAAATTAGATCTGGATTTGATCTGGAGGATCTTCAAAACTCCTTTTGAAGATCTACAATCGTCCTTTGCAGCAGTGCAGCCTTCTTGCTTTTGATCGCCTTTCTTTGATCTGGATCGCACCAACCAAGATCCAAAACTCCTTTTGGACATAGAGAGCAAAGGGAGAAGATGGTTTGGCATGGAAGAAGAGGGGAGAGGCAGCCTTGGGGCATGGGGAACTTTGATCTCAATTCAATTACTTCTTGTGTTTGAGTTGGGCATAGGGTCTTATTTATAGACTGACTGTGATCCAGCTTCTCTTATTCCCAACCAATCACAACCCTTTGTGAAATCAGATCTAAATCTGATTGATGGGAATAGAGTCCCCTGGATTCCTACTTAGAGGGCGCCTAAGACCAGTCAAAGTTAGTTTTAGGGAGAATTCTAATTGGAATCCAAAAGAGAGGTGGAGTCCTTGTCCAACAAGGACTCCAAGACTCCTCCAAACTTGGGCTCAGGCCACCCTTGGCATGCGCCCTCCTCCTTGCCAGGTTCTGGCAGGGGGACAGGCCCCCCACCAGCTCTCCAATAGGTGCATGACATGTGGTCAAAAGTCAAAGGATCAATGGTCAACGTTTGACCAGTCAAAGGTAGACTTTTGACCAAAGTCAAAGAATAAGAAATGGCAGGTGATCAAAAATGGCAGGTAATGTCTTACAAATAAGACAACCTTTTCTGACTTGGATAACCTCCAGTCAGACCATATGAAGACCTCTAATTGAGCACAAACTCCTTTGGCTCAGATAGGACAACTTATTTATGATAGCAAAAGAAGAACGTTAGGTTCAATCAAGTGCTAGCACGATTTTCTTGAACCTAATGGAATCTCATTCAAGATCAATTGAACTAGATCAGCTTCAATTGATGATCACCAGATTCAAACCTAAATCCTTGTTTGTGTGACCCAGTTTATGTTCAGTTTCTATATGGTAATGAGGATATGTCATGATCTCTATCATCGACATCATCGAAACTCCTTTCGATGGATCAGAAACTCTTCTGATTCGAACAGCTAGAATGATCGATCATCTAAATCATTCTAATTGCTCCCAAAATCCACCAGTGACACCTAAGCAGTATATGGTGGCAACCCATCAAAAGCTGAATGCGAAACCTCTTGGTGCAGCTACCTGTGTGATTCAGTTCTTCTTATCTTGAGCCCCGATCAGGATTAGGGTTAAGGTAAACTCGTCAAACCCTAGTCTCTATCATATGATGTAATCATTCGATTTCAAGTCCAATGTGAAAATCCTAAATAGAAACTCTTTCTATTATCTTCACTCTACCATGGCCATGGGATTTCTGGACTTGATTCTCATGATTCATCATAGGGCTACTCCTCTACCACCGAGGTAGATAGATTCCATCTTGGATGTCATCCAGTTCCTACAATGAACATGCTCATAGCCAACATACACCTCAGGGATTCCATATGGCTAGGAGATCGAGTAATGGTGTAGTCAAACTATAACACCCTCAAGGATGAACTGTCGATGCATCTCAGGTCAAAGAACCAGACACACTACTGCAGCATCGAGTCAGTCATCGACGAGAAGGTAGACTTCCTAATGACTACTCGAGGTGGTCACGCTCAGTGCCTTCATTCTCTAACGAGTATCTGTACTCTCGCTTCAGTGTCTCCACACCGTAGACTTAAGACTCATCTACTGAAGAGAAGCAATTGTACACCAACCTTCCGGATCAATCACCATCCTCGTGATGATCCTATGGTCGGAAGCAATTTATGAGTTAATAATGATTATTCATGTCTTAAATTTTCAACTCTTGAAAATATGAATTATCATTGTCATTAACTCAAAGGATGTATCACAGACACTAAATACACATATGTGATAGAAAATAACCCATTTATTGCTTTTAATCAAAATTACAATTTTGCCCCTAGAAGTGTATTACAAGTGTCAGCCAATTCTAACTTCTAGGGCACATATATCTAACAATTATCATATAACAGTCTTGACTAGCAACCTCTTGCTGATTTCTCCTGTTCAGCCTATTTGGATTAAGAGGACCATTCCTCTCTAGGTCTATCTTATTAGGGTCAATACTAGACTCCTTATTTTTAAGTCTTAAATGCTTACCACTATCCAATAGTGAATGGAGTGGACTTATTCTAGCCTTCTATTTATCTGAAAGAAAAATATGAAACCTAATGAGTACTTGAATAAATTTAAACTCTAAAGACTTGAACTTTAGTCTAAAGGTTCTTCTACTATTTTTAATGAATTGGCAGCCTCTACCTCTAATTTGAGGAATTACACTAACTCCTTAGTGGGTACTGAAATCCACATAAACTATAGATGGGCCCGAGAAAAGCTCTGGCTAATCTGTGTGCATCTACAGGTAGGTTCATAACCAATTATTTTCCTAAATAACTTTTAATATTTAGGTTTTGTTCTAGATACCAAATTAGTAGGCTATGACCTCCACTAAAAAAGTCTGGTTAGGTCCAACCATTAACATGATTAACTTCAGTGCATCAAACTAATGATAATCAGGCTCGTGGAAAGCTCTAGCTAACCTGATTACCATTAAGAGAGTGCGACCTAATCATCATATGATGGATAGTAATTCCAACATCCAAATGAACACCAGATGCAAGGCACCTCCAATGTCCACCTAAAAAATTGGACTCATTACTATTCATCTTAATGGGAGGCTATGACTCGGTTATCTCCATAATTTAGTCATTTTAAGAATCTAATAATTTAGAGAATTTAGATTACTTATGATTTAAGGGTAGAAAGGATATGGATCAAATTTCTCTCATTGACTTCACCAAGTCAAGTCCTCCCATTACACCAAGTCAATAGGTTCGAACTAGGATCAATTTAGGTCCATGGGCACCTTATTCAGTTTTACTGATTGAAATCAGTCAAACTGATTCCAATGACATGGATCAGTCTGAATCACCAAGTGATCTAATCAAATTTCAATCGACCATGTCGGCCAGGTAAGTGAGATCAATGGAAGAAATATGCCATTAACTCATCAAAGATCGAATCAGTACGAGTAGCTCCCAATTAAAAACCACTGGTCTAAATTGTCAGACTTACCTTAGACATCAACCGTTTAATTAGGTTTAATCTGATCAACCTAGCAATTTCGGGCTTAACCATGTAGCCATGAATTAAGTCCATTTTGGTCTTGTTAAAGACATGGACTCATCCAACTACAACTATTGGAGTTGATTCTAGAGTGTCCTTGATCTAATTTAATTCAACACTTAGTTAGATTTGATCAATTACTCTAGATTAATCCATTCTTTAACTAATCTTAGGTCTAACCCAATTAATAGACCTAATTCATCTATCCCTTTAACCCACAATCTTATGCTTTTGTCTTAGGATCTTAATTCATAATTCTAGACCCTATAAACAATACTTAATTTCTTTAATTAAGTTTTAGGCTGATGGATTGGGGTTTGGCATTTCAAAAATAATTTTTAAATTTTAAAATATTCTTTACAACTTAGCATTGCTCACCAATTGAGTCGACTTACTTTAAAATTGAATTGGCTCAATTCACAAACAATACTAGTTATAGGGTTTAATATGAAATTATGTACACTACATAATACAAAATCATGAATCAAAATTTAGATCCTATCTAAACATGTATTCATGATCAAAAATTAGATTAAAGTCTAATTTAATATATCATAAAAAATTAGATCTAATCTAAAAATTTTATGATCAACTACAAGATCAAGCATGTACAAGGACAACATTTGCACTGTAGAGGATAAACCCTACAGCGAGACAATCTACAGTTCGTATAATTTTGATTTTAATTTTTAGATCTAATTAATCAAAATATTAGATTAATATTTAAATCAAATTTAAATTATTAATCTAATCATGCAAGCATATTATGTTTAGCGAACCTACGCTCTAATACCATTTGAAGGATGCAGTGCTACTTTCTTAAATTTTTTGAAAATAGCTAAAATATAGTAAAAAATTAATTAATTTAATTAATTAATTTTTTATCATATCAAAATATTAATCTCTACACTAAGGATCTAAACACAATATGCATGCATTCATATAGATCTAAAAATAAAACTATGCAGCAAACTCTTTACTACATCTATCTATTCAGAACATAATATCTTTTCGTGGATAGCTGATCACCATAATCTGAATCCATCAGATAATGCTCTGGTGTCACACCATAGTCGCACATATGTCCGACCTCTATGGTTGGTCCACATGGAGCTCCTGGTTCTGATCAGCTCCACTAGAGTGCTAGCTCCTCGCTGGGGCCTTCAATGGCCGATTATGATCGATCTAATTGATTATATACTTTTTAATTTTTTAGATACTCTAAAAAATTAGAACATAAATACTGGAGGATGATGAAGAGGTGTTTCAAATTTGGTGGCGATCCGATGCTCACAGCATTCGATCTCTCCACTCAAACCTAGATTCCTAAATCTAGGGTTTCACTCGGCCCAAAAACTCTAACACACTAAAAATCCTATCATGTCCTCTCTGTATGGATTTTTTCTATAAAATAAGTTTTTATAGAAAGATAACTTTTAGATCTATAAATCTTATTTAGATCATACCTAAAAATTAGGTATCCTTATAGGTAAAAATTAGAAGAGAAGAGAGGCATGAGGGAAAAGTAAAGTGCCATAGGACCCTTCTCACCTTCACTCCAAGATTTTTTTCGCCCAAAACTAATCCCCAATCACTCTAAAATTTTTATCACATAATTCTAACCCCTTTCTATGCATGCAAAAAAATTCTTATAATTTATTGACGTGAATACCATAAGAAAATTATATGAAAAGGGATAAGGATCGAGTGGTTAGGAGGTTTTAACCGCTCACTTGATTTCAAAAATCAAGTGAGCCTCTTATCCTTATCCAACGCCTCCTCCTATATGTTTAACATGCAAAAGGACTCTTCTTCTATGTGCACACATTTTTATTTCTCTAAAAAATATTTGACAAATAAAAAGAAGGGCATGGGAAGCAGATAAGGTTGGATTGGTTCCAACCTCCAACAAACTGAATTGAATTCAAAACTCAACTTACTTTGAATTCAAACTTCATTTGACTTGGTCCTAATTGATTTCAATCAAACTAATTAATCTAGACCCAATTAGATTAGATTAAACCCAACCAAATTAAGTTTAGCCTAATTCAATAAAATTTTAATTAAATTAAAAATTAATTAGATTCATATCTTGATCAAATCAGGGTCAAAACTTTCATAGCGATTAAGTCATCTTATGACCTAATCAGGTCAAACCTAATCAAATTAAATTCAATCAGACTTGATTGAATCCTCATCGCTCAATCAAATTAAGCTAATCAATAATTGAATTACTAATTAATCCTCTAAAAAATATTTGAGTTCAAATCGGATGAGTTATCGGGAAATAGACTCCCATCAATATGAAACTCCTGAAGAGTCCCAAACTAGTGGGATTCTTGAATCCAGTGTTCCAAACGAATCGAACTCACGATCATAGAGTCCCAGATTAGTGGGACTCTTGATCAAAGAGTCCCAAATGAATAGAACTCAGAGTCTTAGTCCACTAGGTGATGTGGGATAGCCTGAAAAAAAGAAAAGATCAAGCTTGCTTACGTTCGTCAACAATAAATCACATTTGACCGTGGCACATTATTCTCAGGATAGATAGTATAGTTGCCTATACTCTACTCAGAAGGAGTGACTGATTGACACAGAATCAAAACACCATCAATCTAAATGATGCTGATGAATATCATTTTAGAGATCAGTAAATAACTAGCAATAATAAAATAAATAGATAGATAGCAGAAATTAAACATACTCATGAATAATTGCAAAAAAAAAAATGGAATGAAGAATAGCAAAAAATTAAGTCTGTAAGAAAATTTAAAAAAAAGATAAGAAGAATCCGAATCGTGATAGTTAAGAAACTATCCTGATTAGGGCTCTTAATCTTTTAACCAAGTAAATCTATCGATAAAGAACTAGATCTTTACCAACATCGGATCTAAAAAAAATAAGTAAAAATCAAAGATCAGTTAAGAAGGAACGAAGGTTCTTGTCAACGTTTGATCTATAGAATAATAGATCATTCTTTCTCTCTCTACATGATAGATGAAAATCTTGGAGGAGACAGATCTTCTTTTGATGGAATAGGCTTATATAGATAGATGGTGAAGACGAATCGGGGTCGTAGAAATACTGAATCTCAAGAAAATGAAGGTTAAAGAGATAGAAAAAGGTGGGCCTCACACCCTTCCCTCGTGAGATGATTTTGGATCTCACACCCTCTCCCTCTCGGAGTGACCAACACAAGTGTTTGTGGAAATTGTAAAGTGATTCATTCATTCATTGTCTCATTCATGAAAGATAGAGGTTTATATAAGACCCTAGGGGTCCTATTTCTTTAGGAATCCTATTTTTTTTATAAAAAAAAAATCAACCCTTCCAACAAAAAAGTAAAATATTATGTATGGTTTTCAAAGATAATAATATATCATATCTATCTTTTATGGAACCATAGGGAAGAAATCAGTCTTTTAACAAAACAAATAAGAAATCAAGAACTCTTAAGGAATCCTAGGAAAGAAAAGAAATTCCATGTGGATGTTTGATGCCTGGCACAACTTGGCATGAGGATCCTTGGGCATGGCACATGCTGGCGTATATATTTCCTCCCTGGGCATATGGAGGGTGGTGGCTCCAAAGATGACGTGGACCAAGCTTGCTTCTTTATGATGGTCTCTTTCCAAATAAGGCTCAATCCAAAATAAACCCAAGTATGGTCATATGGACCCAAAACTAAATGCATCAAAAGAACTAATTGATTAAATCAAAAGGACTAGAACAAAATAACTGAAATAGAGTTATTCTGATATGACTTCTTCAATCCAAATTGAATCTAAATTATGTTGCCGACTTTTGATGGTTCTGGTGTCCACACCAATTCTCTCAGGGTGGAAAGAACTCAATCCTATTAAGTGGGGGTCGATTCTGCTCTGATGATGCTTAAGCAAATCGAGATCAATATGCTGCAGCTCTTCTCGAGTGATCTAGGTATCCTTGGACTCCAGTTGATCTCGCCATCTGACTAAGTACCGCTGATAGCCTCGACTCCGAGTGGAGATGATCTTCTCATCCAAAATTCTCTCAATCTAATCATGCTTTGATATTTTGGCTGGTGGACATTTAGGAATAGGCTCTCCCTCAAAGGTTGGTTCAGGCTCAAATGGCTCACTAGGTATCTAAGTTGGCTCTTTATAGGCGACGAGATCTACAAAGTTAAAGGTAGAGTTAATTCCAAAATTAGAAGGTAAGTCTACAGCATACGTATTTGATCCGATCTTCTTTAAAATCTTAAATGGACCTACTCCTCGAGCATGTAACTTCTTGACGGTTCCTGGTGAAAATCATTCGGGCCTCATTCGAACCATCACATAGTCTTCTTTCACAAACTCTTGGGCATGTTGATGAGAATCTGCATTCTATTTATAAACTTTATTACTAATACTAATTTTTTTTACTAATCTCTTTATGTAAACTCTTGACATGCTGTGCAAGTAACTCTACAGATTCGAAAATTCTAGTATGCATGGGCAGTGAGATATGGTCTATTGATTTTCTAGGTTGATATCCATGAACTACTTCAAAAGGACTCATGCCAATGGACCTACTAATAGAGCTATTATTTGCAAATTCAGCTTAGGACAGTAAAAGATCCCAGTTATCCATATGTTTCCCAATCAAGCAATGCAACAAATTTCCAAGACTCCTATTAACCACTTCCTTAGGACGATCTATCTTAGGATCCTCATGAACTTCTCTTACAGCAAGCATCCAAACTAGTGATCCTTTACTCATGGTCATCTCTAATTTCTTATCACCTATCAGATGGAGGCTTTTCTTTTTGATATTTTTTTGATCCATCGCCTATTTTTCTATTAGTAGCCTTAGGTAGGGAAGGATTGATCATGATCTTTTTACCCTTATGAGTGAAACTATAGGAGTTGGTTCGATCATAAATCATAACATCATTATCAAACAGCCAAGGGCGACCTAATATGATACTTCCAACTTTCATGGGTAAGACATCGCACCAAACATCATCCTGATAAGAATAGAGCTGCATGAAAATACAGAATTTAAGTTTGATGAAAATAGAGGAGGAATCTATCTAAGATACATGGTATGGGATGGGATGATCTATAGGAGCTAATCCTAATCACTTAATCATGTTGGTAGAGATGGTGTTGATACAGCTACCGCTATCAATAATCATCTTACAAATTTTATCGCTAAATTTTATGAAGATATGAAAAATAGAAGTCCTATGCCAGTCTTCACTCTCCTTAGTCTGTGCTAGAATGTACCTAACGACTTCAAGCCTAAGGTCTGACTCCAGTGCAACAAAACTTAGGATTTTCTCAGTACTATCAAACTACTCGGCTAAGTTTGGATTAGCTTCATAAACTTCCTCCTTAATTTTTTCTAAAGTTTTCTCTTCTAATTCTTTCATAAATAACAATCGGTTGGGACATTGTGCAGCAAAATGACTGTAACCATGGCACTTGAAGCAATGGGATCGAGAACTACTTCCCTTAGATAACTCTTCTGTAACTCTTTTTTCTTTATCTTCTTTTCTCATAATAGAATTTGTAAGTGGAGGTCCAATACTAGGAGTCTAGATAGTATTGGGTCTCGATCCAGAAGGGGTTACTCGGCTAGGTTCAAGACGACGGATGGTCGAATACCTAGAAAATTTCTCAAAGTCTAAGGTAAGTTGATAAGCTTGTTCTAACATGGTTACCTCTCACAAAAAGAGCTCATGCTAGATATCTTCTCGTAATCCAGCTTTAAATCTAGATAAGATAACAACTATATCTTCAATTACTCCACATCTCATGAGGTACTCATCAAATCTCATTATTGATGTAGAATTTAGTTGACACCGGATCGAGCTAAAGTTGGAGAAGATGAGATCACAGCCAGTGACCTACAAAATAAAGTTTCATTCGGAGTCGGTGGTGGTGGCTCTGATAGGATCCTTCAATGATCAAGTTAGCTCTTTTGACCAACAGAAATGGAGTGCTCGGATATGAATTTGGTAGAGTTTTGGAAAGAAGAAGAGAGCTTAGAGAAAATATATCTGGAGGATCCTTTTTTATAGATGGAGCTTGTTGTAACCGTCCGATAGTGGGCCACTCTGGGCCACATAAAATTTATTATGGAGAGAAGTGTTACTCATAATAGACTGATAATGATAGTTATAACCATCTGATAGTGGACCACTCTGGATCATGTAGAATTTATTATGGAGAGAGATGTCGCTCGTAATAGACTGATAATGATAGTTGTAACCGTTCAGAGGAAGAAGGTGTTCGAAATTTGATTGAAGGAGAAGTCCATAAGAAGTTCGGCTCTTGAAGGAATCTGACTGTTGGAGAAATTCGGAAAGAGTTTGACTCTTGGAGGAATTCGATTGAAGGAGAAGTCCGGAAGGAGTTTGGCTCCTAGAGGAATCTGACTGTAGGAGATGTCCGGAAGGAGTTCGACTTCTGAAGAAATCCGACTGAAGAAGAGGTCTGGAAGGAGTTCGACTCTTAGAGAAATCCGACTGAAGGAGAGATCTGAAAGGAGTTTGGCTCCTAAAGGAATCTGACTACTGAAGGAATCTGGAAGAAGTTTGGCTCCTAGAGGAATCCAACTGAAGGAGAAGTTCGGAAGGAGTTCGGCTCCTAGAGAAATTCGACTAAAGGAGAGATCCAGAAGAAGTTTGGCTCATGTAGGAATCCGGTTGAAGGAGGTGTTTGGAAGGAGTTCAACTCATGAAGGAATCTGACTGTTGGAGGAATCCAGAAGGAATTCAACTGCTGGAGAAATCTGGAAGGAGGTTGGCTCCTGGAGGAATCTGATTGAAGGAGAAATCTGGAAGGAGTTTGGCTCCTAGAGGAATCCGAAAGAAGTTTGACTCTTGGAGGAATCCGACTGAAGGAGAAGTTTGGAAGAAATTTGGCTCCTAGAGGAATCTGATTGAAGGAGACATCTGAAAGGAGTTCGGCTCCTATAGGAATTCGACTGAAGGAGATGTCTAGAAGGAGTTTGGCTCCTGGAGGAATCCGATTAAATGAGAAGTTCGGAAGGAGTTTGGCTCCTAGAGGAATCCGAAAGGAGTTCAACTTCTAAAGGAATCTGACTGTTGAAGGAGTTCGGCTGGAGTTCGACCGCTGAGGAGTTCGATCAACTGAAGAAGTTTGGTTGGAGTTCGATCGCTGGAGGAGTTCGACTACTGAAAAAGTTCAGCCGTTGGAGGAAGAATTCTTGATTGAAGCTCTTTTGTGATTATCAATTGCGGCTAAGCATCAAACTAGACTTCGATGGGAGTAGGGTTTATCCCCAACAATAGTTCTCCCACTCTCGAGCTCAAAATTCGAAGGAAAGGAGTACCAAAAAGATGATTGCCAAAGTTCTCTTTTGGGTTCTGCACCCATTCAGGTTGAAGCTCGGGAGAGATCTTATCTTCTATCGAGGTTGATATTGAAGTTCCTGTTGATGTTGAAGTTGAAGCTCGGGGAAGATCTTATCTCCAGTCGAGGTTAAAGTTGGAGCTCGAGGAAGATCTTATCTCTGACCAAGGTTGAAGTCGGAGCTCGAGGGAGATCTTATCTCCAGCCGAGGTTGAGATTGAAGTTGAAGCTCAGAGGAGAATTCTGATCCTAGGTTTTTGCGCTTGCTGCTTGTTGTGGACATCGAGCTCATTGTGGATGTCGAACCAGGATCTCTCTTGCAAACCAGGATAAGGTTCTGCCTTTCGCATTTGATGTAGTTAGATTATCGAGGGAAAGCACATGTAAGGATTCTCCATCGAGCTTCTTCCTTCTCTACGTCTTTAGTCTATGGGGTTCCGACCTTTGCTCTTGCTAGGACGAGGTTCTCCTTCTGCTCCTAATAGGCTATAGGGGCGTATTTAGGATTGTTGTCGGGGCCTCTCCTCTCACCTCGTCTAAAATTTTTGACTTTGCTCACGTTAAGATGAGATTCTCCTTCTATTCCTAACGGACTATGGAGGTACATAAGAACCGTTATCAGGGCCTCGGTCTTTGACTTTGCTCATGTTAGGATGAGGTTCTCCTCCTATTCCTAATGGGCTGTAGGGACATATAAGGGACGTTGTTAGGGCCTCTCCCTCCATCTCATCTAAAATGAATGAGGTCTTCAACTTTGCTCACGTTAGGACGAGGTTCTCCTCCTATTCCTAATGGGCTGTGGAGGCACATAAGGGCTATTGTTAGGACCTCTTCCCCCATCTCGTCTAAAATGAATAAGATCGAGGTTCTTCTCCTGTTCCTGATATGGCCATTATTGATTGCTTCTTTTCTATCATCATATAGTTTTTGCACCAACAAATAATAACATTAAAATGGAAGAGTTTTATTGATGAAAAATTACTGGTAGTACATCCTCAGATTTTCTGAATTTCAAGGTTGTAGGAGCGTCTTCCCTCCAAGCTTCTTTAGGTGATAAGTTTTGGACCGAATGACCTCCTCTACTTTATATGTGCCTTCCTAATTCGGGGCAAGCTTCCCCTAGTTCTGAAGCTGAGAGATGGCGGCTCATCAAAGCACTAAGTCCCCCACTCTGAACATTTTACCTCTAACTTTGGAGTTATAGTATCGGGCCATCCTTCGCCTATAGGCCGCCATCCGAACCTAGGCATCCTCTCTTTTTTCTTCCAACAAGTCGAGGTTAAGTCTGAGGTCCTGTGAGTTACGTCGCTTATTAAAGGCCACGATCCACACTGATGGGAGTTTATGCTTGATTGGGATGACTGCCTCCATTCCGAAAGCCAAGACGAATGGTGTTTCCCTAGTTGGTAGCCTTTGAGTAGTTTAGTACACCCAGAGGACGTGGTATAGTTCGTCTACCTAGGCCCCCTTACTTTATCGAGCCTTATCTTAATGCCTTACAACAGGATTCGGTTGGTCACTTCAGCTTCCCCATTTGTCTGTGGGTGAGCTACCGATGTGAAGTGATAGAAGATGTTTAGATCTTCGCAGAACTTGGCGAACCTCATTCGAGCGAACGATTGCCCGTTATCTGTTATGAGAGTTCGGGGCAAATTGAACCAGCAGACAATTGACTTCCAGACGAAGTCCTATACCTTGGTCTCGATAATTTTTGCTAGTGGTTCGGCTTCGACCCATTTAGTGAAGTAGTCGATCGCGACTAGGAGGAACTTTCGTTGTCCGAATGCCATCGAAAAAGAGCCAAGTATATCCATTCCCCATTGCGCAAATGGCCATGCTGCGCTTAGTGAAGTAAGCTTGGAGGTCGGCTATCTTTGTAGGTTTGCATTTTTCTGACAGTGGTCATATTTCTTGACATACTCCATAGAATCGTGGTATAAGGTCGACCAATAGTACCCTTGCCAAAGTAGTTTTTGTGACAAGGACCTGGCTCCTACATGACTTTCATAAATTCCCTCATACCCTTTTCATAATGCGAAGTCGACCTCTGAAGGTCGGAGACATCTCAGCAGCAGCAGCGAATACGATCTCTTATACAACTTGTCCTCATACAAAACGTATCGGGAGGCTTGATTCCTGAGTTTTCGAGTTTCTTTCGGATCACAAGAAAGAACTTCCTCTTTGAGATTGGCAACTAATGGATCGATCCAGCTCGGCTCGAACTCTGTCTACATAACGAACTATGATTCTTTTAAGCTTAAAAATTTTAGAGTTTTGAAAAATACTTCTTTGGATAGTTTGGCTGAGGTTAAAGTGGCCAATTTAGAGAGAAGGTTGGCTCTTATATTTTTTGCCCTCGAAATCTATCGATTGCCAAAATTGTCGAAGGTCAAAGTCAAATCCTTTACTTTCTCAAGGTATTTCATCATACTTTCCTCACGCACTTCATAGTTGCCACTAACTTGGCCGACCACTAATTAGAAATCACTGTAGACTTGAAGCCAATCTACTTTTAACTCTCTTGCTATTTTTAACCCGATGATCAGCGCTTCATATTCGGTCCTATTATTAGTTACAGAAAATTCGAAGCGTAGTGCATACTCAGCGATAACTCCCTCGGGGCTTACTAAAGCTAACCCCGCATATGCTCCAGCGGAGTTAGATGAACCATTCACGTATAGGGCCTAAAAACCTTCAAAAAGATCGACACTCTCTTTGGGGGGGGCTCAGTTGCGATAATAGAGCACCGATCTTATTCTGTTCAAGCTCGACATCATCTAGAATGGTACATTCTACTCTAAAATCTATCAATATCTGAGCTTTGATTGATGGCCTAGGTCGATAATTGATGTTAAACTCCATGAACTCGATTGCCCATTTTGCAATTCTTTCGGAAGCATCCGTTCGATGAAGGACTACTTTTATTGGTTGATTCGTGAGGACCGTTATGGTGTACCTCTGAAAGTAAGGTCGGAGTCTCCTGACAGCGATTAGAAGAGAGTAGGTCAATTTCTCCAGCTTAAAGTACCTGGTCTCTGCATCCCTCAGGATCCAGCTTATGTAGTAGATCGGTCGCTACATCTTCGCTTCCTCCTTGACCAGGACTGCTATCAAGGCCATCGAGGAGACTGCTAGGTACAAAAATAATTTTTCTCTAGGTTCAAGCTTTGCCAGTAGTGGGGGTGAGCCGAGGTAGTTTTTGAGCTCCTAAAATGCCCATTGGCACTCCATCGTCCAGCAGAAATTCTTTAGTTGCTTAAAAACTTGGAAGAAGAGCATGCATCGCTCGGCCGATCTTGAGATGAAGCGATTTAGGGATGCCACTTTTTTAGTTAGGTGCTGAACTTCTTTGATTGTTCTTGGAGCAGTCATCTTCTGAATAGCTTGGATTTTCTCTAGATTTGCTTCAATCCCGCACCTTGACACCATAAATCCCAAAAACTTTTCTGAGGTCACACCAAAGGCGCATTTGGTTGGATTCAGCTTCATCTTATGCTTTCTGAGTGCACTGAAGATCTCTTCAAGGTCGGCGAGGTGGTTTATAGAAGCTCAACTTTTGATGAGCATGTCATCCACATACACCTCCATGTTGCGTCCAATCTACTCCTTGAAGATCTTGTTGATCAGGCACTGGTACGTTGCCCCTATATTCTTGAGCCCAAAGGGTATAACCATGTAATAATAAAGACCTTGGTTAGTAACAAAAATAATTTTCTTCTCATCCTTCGGTGCCATCCGTATTCGATTATAGTCGGAGAAGGCGTCCATGAAGGTGAGGAGCTCGTGGCCTGAGGTTGCGTCTACCAGTTGATCAATCCTGGGAAGAGGGTAGCTATCCTTTGGACAGGCTTTGTTTAGCTTTTTGAAGTCTATACACATCCTCCACTTGTTGATTGCCTTTTTGATGAGGACCATATTTAAGACATAGATCGGATAGTTAACTTTTTGGATGAATCCAGCTTTGAGGAGCTTGTCTACTTCTTCTACGATTGCGTTCTGCCTCTTTGGGGTGTAGTTGTGCATCTTCTCTTTTACCGACCGATACTTAAGATCAATGGCCAGTCGATATTTCATGACCTCGACATCAATTTCTGGCATATCCATTGGGGCCCAGGCGAAGACATCTGTACTTTTTCTAAGGAAGGTGATGAGTTGCTTCCGAACCTCATCCCTCAAGTTGGAGCTAATCTGTACAGTGTGCTCTGTGTTCCTGTCATTTAAGGACATAGATATGAGGTCCTCCATAGGCTCGCCCCACTCCTCAGTGAGGTCATCATGGGTATCCAGCCTCTCGATAGGACAAAGGTCGGGCTGGATGTTTTCTGCAGGGCAGTGAAGTAACAACATCTCGCTAATGCCTGGTTTCTCCTGATCTCTCCAATTTTGTAATTCATTGGAAACTTCATCTTTAGATAATAAGTCGACACCACTGCTTGGAGTGCATTCAACTTAGGTCGGCCGAGAATAGCATTATAGGTAGATGGAGCCTTTACAACTAGAAAATCGATCTATGCCTTAACCAGCTTTGGGCATTGCCCTGCAGTCACAGTCAAAGTTATTATGCCATCAACTGGCATGGCATCGCCAGTGAAGCCAACCAACGGAGAGTTCATGGGTCCCAAGTGGTTATTAAGTAAAGACATTTTCGAGAAAGCATCATAAAATAATAGGTTGGTCGAGCTTCCATTATCTACCAAAATGCGGCGTACATCATAGTCGGTAATGTTTAAAGAGATTACAACCACATCATTGTGTGGAAACTAGACTCCTTGAGCATCCTCATCGGTGAAAGCGATGGCCTCTTCAGTTCTCCATCTCTTCATTAGTCCCTCAGATCTGCTGGCCTCTTCATGTCAAAGTCCCCTAGAGATAGTATTGATGATGCCGAGAGGCGGCCAATCTTCTTGTTCCTCCCTCCTTGATGGTTCAGGCTATGGCAATGCCCTTAGCCGATCTTCCCATCCTTCAGACCGATGCCATAAGAATCGGCCGAGTCTACCTCGCCTGATGAGCTCCTCGATCTCAACTTGGAGTTAAATACACTCTTCAGTATCGTGACCATGGTCACGATGACAAAGGCAAAACTTGTTAGGATTGTGCTTGCTAGGATGAGTACACATCCTTTTCGATCTCGATAGTTGCTCCCTGATTTCCATCAGTACTTGGATTTTTGGAGCATTGAGAGGAGCATAGTTATGAAATCTTCGGAGGGAAGAACCCCGCCGTGCCCTTTTTTCGAGGCTTTCCTGCCTTTGAGCCTGGGGAGGAGTTTGGGCTCGCTTGCACTCAGAGAGAGTTTGGGAGCACGGCCAAGCTTCACTCGGCTTTTCTTCCTCAATGGACCCATCCAGCTCATCGATTCGCCGCTCTCCAATGACTTCATTATCTTTGGCCTTGAAGGCCTCTTTAGCTTGGGCATAACCTTCAGCCCGAGCCAGCATATCAGCAAAATCCTTGGAGTACTTCTTTTTCAGGAAGAACAGTAAATCAATCTTCTGAAGATCGTCCTTGAGTGCATTCATTGCAATCGACTGATTTAGGTTTCGGACCTCTAATGCAGCAGCATTAAATCAGATGACATAAGTCCGGATGGATTCTTCCTCTTTCTGCTTGATGTTCATCAAGGAATCTGAATCTCGATTGCTAATGAAAGGAGCCACAAACTGATGGCTCATCTGATCAAAGAAAAAGATGGTACCCGACTTAAGGGTTGAGTACCAATTTCTGACAGCTCCCTTGAGGGTGGTCGGGAAAGCCCAGCACAAAATGGCGTCTGGCGCATTATGGAGCAGCATCATGGTTCGAAAGGCCTTCAGGTGATCGACTCGATCAGAAATTCCATCGTAGCTCTCAAGTTGAGGAAGCTTGAAGTTCGACAGAATGAGCTCTTGCATAATTTGGAGAGAGAAAGGGAGATCGGTGCAGACATCGTCATGGAAAGTCGGGGCAATGTAGCAAAGTTCTTCAATTCATCGGCTCATTTTTTGGAATCTTTGATTCAGAAGATCTTCATGATTGTTGATCTCTAGAGTTTTCTGATGGGATGGGAGTAAAGCTTCACCCAAGGTTGAATCATGATCCGAGCAATGGCTCTCCACCCTTTGTTTCTCCTTTTTAGAGGCCACCGATTGGCTAGCCCAATTCGACCATCCCCCAACCAGATCATGGGGCTTTGGAAGAGCCTGCTCTAATTGAATTGGCATCAGAGCCTGTCGATGTATGGCCTGCATCATCTTTGTGAGACCACGAACTTGCTGGACTAGTAGGTTGAACTACTCCGCATCTATTATGGCTATAGGTGGAGGTTGAGTTACCAGAGTTGGAGTGGGAACGGATTGATCTAGATGAGATCTGACTGTAGAGGCCATTGATCGTCGAGTCGAAGCTTTTCTGGAAGGCTTTTTTTTTTTGGAAAGAACTTGAGAGAAGAAGAAGACTATCGAGCACTCCTTTAAGATCAAGAAAATCTCAAGAATAGAGGGTCCTTCCTCTAGCGCCAATTCTATTGATGCAAAATCTGGTTGATGTCGGATTGAGCTGGAGTTAGGAAAGATGAGGTCGCCACCGGTGACCTATAAAATAATGTCCCATCTAGAGTCGATGGTGGTGGCTTTGGTAGGACCCTCCGACGATCAAGTTAGCTCTTCTGGCCAATAGAAATGGAATGTCAGGTATGAATTTGGCAAAGTTTTGGAAAGAAGAAGAGAGCTTAAAGAAAATATATTCGGAGGATCCTTTTTTATAGACAGAGTTTGTTATAACCATCTGGTAATGGACCGCTCTAGGTCACGTAGAATTTATTATGGAGAGAGGTGTCGTTCGTAATAGACTGATAATGATAGTCGTAATCATCTGGTAGTAGACCGCTTTGGGTCATATGGAATTTATTATGGAGAGAGATGTCACTCATAATAGGCTGATAATGACAGTCATAACCATCCGAAGGAAGTAGGTATTCAAAATCCGACTGAAGGAGAAGTTCGTAAGGAGTTTGGCTTCTGAAGGAATTCGACTGAAGGAGAAGTTCAAAAGAAGTTTGGCTCCTAAAGGAATCTGATTGCTAGAAAAATCCAAAAGAAGTTCGGCTTCTAGAAGAATCTGATTAAAGGAAAATTTGTAAGGAGTTTGGCTCCTGATGGAATTCGAATGAAGGAGATGTTCGAAAGAAGTTCAACTTCTAAAGGAATCCGACTGCTGGAGAAATTTGAAAGGAGTTCGGCTCCTGAAGGAATTCGACTGAAGGAGAGGTTCGAAAGAAGTTTGGCTCCTGAAGAAATCCGACTGAAGGAGAGATCCAAAAGAAATTCGACTTCTGAAGGAATCCGACTGCTGGAGAAATCCGGAAGGAGTTTGGCTCCTAGTGGAATCCGACTGAAGAAGAAGTCTGAAAGAAGTTCGGCTCCTGAAGAAATCTGACTGAAGGAGAGATCCAGAAGGAGTTTGGCTCCTGTAGGAATCCGACTGAAGGAGATGTCTGAAAGAAGTTTGGCTCCTGAAGGACTCCGACTATTGGAGGAATCTGGAAGGAGTTTGGCTCTTGGAGGAATCCGACTGAAGGAGAAATCCGGAAGGAGTTCGGCTTCTAGAAAAATCTGACTGAAGGAGAAATCTGAAGGGAGTTTGGCTCCTAGAGAAATTTGACTATTGGAGGAATTCGAAAGGAGTTTGGCTCCTGAAGAAATTCGATTGAAGAAAAAGTCCGAAAGGAGTTCGGCTCCTGGAGGAATCCGATTGAAGGAGAGATTCGAAAGTAGTTCAGCTCTTGTAGGAATCTAACTGAAAGAGATGTCTGAAAGGAGTTTGGCTCTTGAAGGAATCCGATTGAAGGAGAAGTCCAAAAGAAGTTCGACTCCTGAAGGAATCCGACTGAAGGAGGAGTTCGGAAGAAGTTCGGCTCTTGGAGAAATCTAGAAGAAGTTTGGCTTCTGGAGGAATTCGACTGCTGGAGGAGTTCGACTGCTGAGGAGTTCGACCGACTGAAAGAGTTCGATTGGAGTTCGACCACTGGAGGAGTTCGGCTACTGAAAAAGTTTGACTGTTGGAGGAAGAATTTTTGATCGAAGCTCTTTCGTGATTACCAGTTGCGGCTAAGCATCAAACTGGACTTCGGTGGGAGCAGAGTTTATCCCCAACACTCATGATGTTTTGTGACTGATCTATTTCCTTTTGTAAGTCTCTGCCACTGATCTAAAAATCTTTGTGGTAGGAGGTGGGGAGGTATTTTTCTCTAAGTTTCTCTTTCATTTCATCCTAGGTTTCTATCAGATCTTATCTTCTCTGGTTGAGAAGACGTTCAACACTTTTCCAATAAAGTCAGGCTTGCCTAACCAACTTTATCCTAGCAAACCTAGCTCTCTTTGCTTCAGACATTTCGTACCATCCAAAATAGTGGTCCATGCTCGATTTCCAATCTAGGTACTCTCTCGAATCTAAACAACCATCAAAACTTGAGGCTTTGATCTTCACATTCCTAAGGACATGCTCATCTTGATCGAACTAGTTATGATGGGGCCATGCTGCTATAGGTCGATCTAGGTCGAGGTTTCTTCTTCTCTGTCCTATAGGTAGTTGGGGAGACTCAGGTTGAGATTGTCTTTGCCTAGCTTCTTCTAGTACTATTATTCTTTCACTCATGGTTTTCATAAAATCTTTCATATCATCAAACTTCTCAATCAGGGCATTAATGATGGCTACTATATTGGGGTCCATGTTGGTACTAGGTGGGAAAGTAGGATGTTGGTATTGAATACCTATTCTAGTGGTCATGCAAGTCTAGGATGCAGGAATAAGATGCATTAAAAAAGAAAAAAATGCTAGAAAGTAAATTACGAAATTTAAATTATGAAAATTTAACTTGCAGGAATTTTAAATTGCAGAATTTAAACTAAAGCCCTAACCAATCTGACTCTGATATCAAATTGATGCGGGACAGTCTAAAAATAAAAGAAAAGATTAAGCTTCCTTCCATTTGTCAACAATAAATCACGTCCGACCGTGGCACATTATTCCCAAGATAGATGGTATAGTTGCTTATACTCTGCTCAAGAGGTATGACTGATTGACACAGAACCAAAGTATGATTAATCTAAATGATGCTGATAAATGCCACTTTAGAGATCAGTAAATAACTAGCAATAATAAAGTAAATAGACAGATAGCAGAAATTAAACATACGCATGAATAATTATAAAAAAAAATATAAATGGAATGAAAGATAGAAAGAAATTAAGCCCGTGAGAAAATCCAAAAAAAAAGATAAGAAGAATCCGAATCATGGTAGTTAATAAACTACCCTCATTAGGGCTCTTAATCTTTTAACCAAGTAGATTTATTGATAAAGAACTGGGTCTTTAGCAATATCGGATCTAAAAAAAATAAGTAAAAATCAAAGATCAGTTGAGAAGGAATGAAGGTCCTTGTCAATATTTAATCTGTAGAATAATAGATCACTCTTTCTCTCTCTACATGATAGATGAAAATCTTGGAGGAGACATATCTTCTTTTGGTGGAATAAGCTTATGTAGGTAGATGGTGAAGATGAATCGGGATCGTAGGAATACTGAATCTCAAGAAAATAAAGGTTAAAGAGATAGAAAAAGATGGGCCTCACACCCTCCCCTCGTGGGACAATTTTGGATCTCACACCCTCTCCCTCTCGGAGCGACCAACACAAGTGTTTGTGGGAATTGTAAAGTGATTCATTCATTCATTATCTCATTCATGAAAGATACATGGGTTTATATAAGACCCTAGGGATCCTATTTCTTTAGGAATCCTATTTTCTTTATTAGAAAAAAATCAACCCTTCCAACAAAAAAAGTAAAATATTATGTATGATTTTCAAATACAATAATATATCATATCTATCTTTTATGGAACCATAGGGAAGAAATCAGCCTTTTAACAAAATAAGTAAGAAATCAAGAACTCTTAAGGAATCCTAAGAAAGAAAAGAAACTCCATGTGGGCACTTGATGCTTGGCACAACTTGGCATGAGGATTCTTGGGCATGGTACATGCTGGCATGTGTATTTCCTCCTTGGGTGTGTGGAGGGTGGTGGCTCTAAAGATGACGTAGACTAAGCTTGCTTCTTTATGATGGTCTCTTTTCAAATAAGGCTTAATCCAAAATAAATCCAAGTATGGTCTTATAGATCCAAAATTAAATGCATCAAAAGAACTAATTGATTAATCAAAAGAACTATAACAAAATAGCTGAAGTTGAGTTATTCTAATATGGCTTTTTTAATCCAAATTGAATCTAAATTATGTTGCCGACTTCTGGTGGCTCTGGTGTCCACACCACTAGGACTCTTGGTCACTGTGTCCCAATCCAGTGGGACTCTTGACCACAGAGTTTTAGTCCAGTGGGACTCTTGACCATAGAGTCTCAGATCATCAGGACTTTCGATCAGAGAGTTCCGGACATGAAGGATTCAGAGTTTCAGTCCAGTGAAACTCTTGGTCATAGAGTCCCAATCTAGTGGGACTCTTGACCAATGAGTTTAAGATCATTGAGACTCAATATCAGCCATCAGATCAGGTAGAAACTTCTATTATGTATGATCCCATAGGTTCGAATCCTAAGTTGGTAGTACAGAAACTAATTTTTTATACCAATCGATGTGACCATCTAGTAATGGTACCCAACGTCCAGATAGATCAAATAATTACAATGCAATATCGGCGAACCTATGGCATATGATTACCGTATAATTCATCCCCTTGACCTCGATGCTCAAAGGATGATTTAGGATTTACTATCAATCCTAAAATTCATCCATAGTGTATTTTAAAATTTAGCATCCATTATATGGACTATCTCGATCAAGGATTTGCTAAATTGAAATACAACGTTGCACTTGCTCCAACACTTGGAGGGGTCAATCTCATCTTGACTTACACACCGACAAGCCAAGTACTTAACTGAACCCAGTAGCTTTCCATCACTGAATTAGAAATTCAGGTAGTCCGATACCTAAGTACAGTGAGTTGCTTGCAGGTCATCATGGTGATCTCAAGTCGAAGGGACATTCATACCCATATCCTTTGTGAGCAACTCTTGACAGTAGAGAGCTCCGTAGTTGGATCACGTTCAATGAAATATACTCCTATACTTCACCTACATGCCATAACAGTATCTCCATACTTCTTGGTTAAGAGGACAACTAACACTTATGGCACACAACAACCTATACTCGATACGTTGTCATCTTGGATAACAACGAATCATTTGGTCGCGAATACATTTGAGGACTAAATAATAAATCTTCCTTTGTTGAGTCTAAATAATCCTGAGGACTTCATCATAGAAGAGTTCATTACAGAAAGATGTACAAAATGATGAATATGCTAAAAGAATAATTTTATTCATTAATAATTTAAGTTCAATTACATTTAGCTCAACTATCTCCAACCTAGATGATTGATTTTAGGATACATTTTCCAACACTTACTTTACATGCCTACTCCTAGAGATTGAATCCATATGAACTATAATTTATCCATTCCACAGAACTTTGAGTTCTCCTTCCTCCATCTTCAAGATATCCATTCTCCACATGGCGTTCTCCATCTTCTAGTCTCCACTCTCTTACACCAATCCTTTAAACTTCATACTCAACATCATTGTTAATCTCCATCAAAAGCTCAGACCTCTTTTATTTACTTTCGCAGGATACTGATTTAGGCATTGAAGGATCCATCACCAGGGAGCCCCTCTAGTGTAAGGACTTTCTTATCTTAGGTGATTTTGCAAGATCCAGCTCAAGAGATCGACCGAGGACCCACCACCAGTGTCTGACTTGGAAGATCTTGACTAGCCATCCTATAGCTACCACTCTATTCTGACTTCATCTCAACAACCTAAGCCAGCTCGACTCTATGATGGTAATAGATTGGCACTAGAAGGAGGGCATGACCAGTACCCTAAGGTCCTGAACTTTTTTCTCTCCATTGTTCTAGTATGAAGAACAAGAAGACTTTAGCAACGCATCCGCCACACTCCTGGAGGTACCTATAGAACCCACCAACTCTGACCAGGGTCACCGAGATCTCAATGTTTTGGAGGTATCGACTGTCTCGACTGCCACCTTCGAACAATTTTAGCAGCTCTTGCAATAGGTTCAATACTAACCACTATAGTGCACAACTTGCAGCAGGTGGCTTATCAATCCATCTAGCATCAAGCGATCACCCAGCCCCAGCATGCACTAATCTTCCTCTTCCCTCAAGGAGCTTGAGGCAAAGCGACTGGTCCCACTCCACTAGTCCAAAAGAAGCTCCTCAAGTCTCTCGATCCACCCATTGGAGTGCTGAGCAAGATTCCCTTTTATTGAAAAAAATGTTTCGAATTCGATCTACAGTAAGCCCACGACAAGCCCAAACAGAGGAACCATGCAGAAGAAGCCTAGAATCAAGCCCACAGGTGCACCAAGCCTGCAACAGGGCCCGACCCAGCATGCGTGCATAGCCCAGGTGCATGCACGGCCCAAGCATCCATGCGGCCTAATGCATAGGCGACCCAGCGCATAGGTGTGCATGCAGCCCACACACAGGAGTGGCCCAGACCGCACGGTGCATGGCAGTCCACACACTATGCGGTCCACCACAAGAGAGGTGCAGTCCACATGCCCATTTGGCATGGTTCATGGGGCCTAATGCGGTCCACATGCTGTGCGTGGATCGCTTAAGGGTCTATGGATAGAATATTGGGTCTATAGGCCAATTTAGGACTATTTTCATTGCATCGCATGATCAAATGGCTCTGGAACATTGCAGTTTGATCCAATGGCCAAAAAGTTGATTTGGGTGCTATCAGGAGTCCTAGATCTATTGAACTCATATTAGAGTTGATCTGAGGCCTTTAAAAGATCTTGTGGGCAGCAGATAGATGGCATGGTTTGGCATGGCCTGGTAGATCATAAGCAACAAACCAAGAGGATTTGGTAGAGAGCAGAGTAGGAGGTTTTGAGCAAATTGTCAAGTAACGGTCAGAGCTACAAGGGGTCTCCTAAGGAGGGAGCCTCATGAGGGACAATGCTTCTTATTGGGAGAGATGAATTAATGTATGAGGGTTGAGAGAATGTGATCTCCTCTTATAAAATTTCTTTTTTCTCATAGTGAAGCTGACATCCCCTGTAGAGGTAAGCCTCGGCTTAATCCATAAATTTGATTATATTCTTTTTATTTATTTCTTTTTTTTTGTTGTGGTATCGACATCATCATCGGTATATCGATCCTAGACTTGGGGGATTCATATTCCACATGAGGGATCTTTTCGAAAGATGGTGCTAGAGCAAGTAGTATCATGATAATTGGTATCAGAGCAGCTTTGGTCACAACACCTTCATCATTGCCCTCGATCGCCTGGTATGAGAGGATGACCCATGTCCCTCGGCCTCACTTCAAGGATAGTGAGCAAGGTAAGGAGTGCGAACCCACTCCTTTTTCTCTTGCACTTTCTTCTTCCTAGCAGGTGTGAGTCATTGGCCTAGGAATATATCTAGGTGGCAGGATGAGCTGGATCAGAAGATCCAAAAGGTAGATCTTTACCTCAAAATCCTCAGCCAACACCAATTGGCTTCGAGAGGAGAGCCCTTGTTTACCACTCATCCTCCCTTCTTGAAGTAGATCATGAGGGAGCCGATCCCTCGCTACTTCAAGGCAAAGTTGATGGGGGTCTATGATGGCACAATCGACCCCTACAACCACCTAGCAAGCTTCAGGGCCCCTCATAATGCTGCAAGGAGCCTCGGATGCTTTGTTGTGTAAGCCCTTTCCTACCACTCTCTAGGGTGCTACTCGAGCCTGGTACACCAAGCTCCAGTCAAACTCTATCTACTCTTTTGAGGGGTTCGATCGTCAGTTCACTGCTTAGTTCCAGAGTAGCAGAAAGCTAAGAAAGAGCATAGATGCCCTCCTTTCCATCAAGCAAGAGGATGGAGAATTTTTTTGAAGCTATATGTGTCGCTTCAAAATGGCCATGTTGGAAGTTCATGATCTGGACCATTTGGTTGCAATGTTAGCCCTCAAGAAGGGGTGAAGGCAAGTAGCTTCTACTTCTCCATCTCGAAGTGGTTTCCCCCATGACTTCGCCAAGCTTCTTGCCCATGCCAAAAGTACATTGATGGTGAGGAGGGGATGGCAGAGAAATGGAAGGAGAAGGTAGAGTAGAAGAGGGCTAGGAAGGATCACCCTGCACTCCAATTGAAGAAGCAAAAGCATGATAAGAAGCCTCCTCATCGCACTTAGAGCACTCGACATTTCGAGGACTTCACACCTTTGAATGCTCCTCAGAGGCAAATTTTGATGGAAATCAAGAACTAGGACATTGTCCAGTGGCCTGAAAAGATAAGCAGGTAGTCTTGGTGTAACCGAACAAAATGTTGCCACTTCCATCGAGACCACAATCATGATACCGAGGATTATTTCCAAATGAAGAAGGAAATAGAAGCCCTCATCTGGTGAGGTTATTTGTGGGCCTTTGTTGACCATCCGAAGGATGTTGAGGCTTCGAGCCATGAGCTTCAGCTTGCACCCAAGCCTCCGATCGACAACAAGCCAATCGCTAGAGTTATCCATACCATCATGGGAGAACCTGCAGCTAGAGGTAAAAGCTTGTCTGCGAGAAAGGTTTATGCCTATACGTTTAGGTGGGGAGCTCTGCACCGAAGAGATAGAGGTCGGATGAAGTCATCTCTTTCTCGGACACGAATGTTGAAGGTGTCCAGACCTCTTATGATAATACTATGGTTGTTTCCATGACCATTGCAAACTATGATGTAGAAAGAATTTTGGTGGATAATGGAAGCTTTACAGCCATCTTGTTTTATGATGCTTTTTGCAAAATGAATTAGCCTACGGATCAGCTTCAAAAGATTAATTCTCTCTTAGTTGGTTTTTGGAGTGACGTCATCTCCATCGAGGGCATTATAACTCTGCCCGTGACTGCAAGGCAAGCTCTGAGGTAAGCCATGATCATACTTAACTTCTTAGTGATGAAGGTAGCTTTGGCTTACAATGCAATTCTGGGGAGGCCTGGATTGAATGCTCTCTGAGCCATCATCTCCACCTACCACCTATTGATGAGATTCCCTACCACCCAAGGCATAGGCAAGGTTCGGGACGATCAAGCCCTAGCCAAACACTACTACATTGCCACTTCCAAGGGCAAGAAGCTAAGCTAGGCTTTCCTCATCGAAAGCTTTGATGCCTGTGATAAGAAAGGCGGTAGCACAAAGAGCTAGCCAAGCAACTTATCTCGGTCCCCTTGCACGAGCAGAGTGGTCTAGATTGGATCGTGGTAGGATGAAACATCCTGTGCTAGGCTCTTGAGCTTCATGTGGGCCAATGCCGATATTTTTGCATGGTCGGCAAAGGATATGCCTAGCATGGACCTGGAGGTTATGGTGCACTAACTACACATCAACCAAATTGCATTGATTGGTGTGACAGAAGAAGTGGAGCTTCACCCTTGAGTGCCAATAAGCCATCAAGTAGGATGTGGACAAGCTCTTGGCAGTAAGCTTTATTTATGAGGTGGACCACCCCGAGTGGCTGATGAATGTTATCCTCATCAAGAAAGAGAATGGCAAATATTGGGTAAGTATAAACTTCACTGATATGAATAAAGCTTGTCTAAAAGATAGTTTTCTTTTGCCCAAGATAGACTAATTCATCAACGCCACTATAGGGCACCGGATGCGGGCTGCCAAGAGAAGACATCCTTCATCACAGACTAGGGGTTATACCATTGCAAAGTTTATGCTCTTTGGCCTAAAGAATGCATAATGCACCTACCAGTGTCTCATTAATAAGATCTTCAAAAAATAAATTGGTTGCAACATGGAGGTGTATATAGATAACATGATCATGAAAAGTTGCTAGATGGAGCAATACATGGCAGATCTCGAGGAAACCTTCTAGACCCTGAGCAAGAATTGCATTAAGCTAACCCAAGTAGATACACCTTTGGGGTGGCCTCGAGAAAGTTTTTTGGTTTTATGGTTTTAGTTGGATCGAGACAAATCTAGAGAAAATCCGAGCCATCTTGAAGATGTCAACCCCAAGGACTCGAAATGAAGTGCAGTGCCTCATAGGATGGGTGGTTGCTCTAAGTAGGTTCATGACTGAATTAGCGGAGAAATGCTTGCCATTTTTTAAGGCCTTAAAGCAAATCAAGGATTTCCTATGGACGGTCGGGTGCCAGGCCATCTTCGATCAACTTCGGGAGTACCTTGTCTTTACTCCACTCCTGACCAGGATGTCTACTAGAGAGGTGCTATATTTGTACTTCATTGTCTCCCATGTAGCTATAAGCTCAATCTTAGTTTGGGAGGAAGATCATGTGTAGAAGTCCATTTACTACACTAGCAGAGTGCTGCAAGATGTAGCAACTAACTACCCTAAGGTGGAGAAGATTGCGTATGCTTTGGTAATCTCGACATAAAGGCTCCGACCCTAACCATCCATCAAGGTCCAAGCTCTGGTAGCTTTTCTTGGGGAGTGCACACTCCTAGAGGAGATTAAGACTACACTAGAACATTTAGACTTTGCACCTACATGCCCTTGGATGTTGTACATTGATAGATCATCCAACATTGGAGGCACCGAAGCTGGATCAATCCTTGCCAGTCTCAATGAAATTGTAGCAGAGCACACCCTCCATTTCAGCTTTAAGAATTCGAATAATGAAGCAGAGTACAAAGCACTCTTGGCTGGACTGAGACTCGCCCAAGAGCTCAAAATCTGTACCTTCAAATCCTCAGCGACTCCGACCTAGTGGTTGGCTAGGTTCAGAAGGAGTATGAGGTGAAGGCACTTTCCATGGAAAAATATCTATAGAAGGTACAAGAAATAATTTCTTCTTTTAATAAATTTAAAATTTTGTAGATACCCAGATCAAAGAACACCGGGATAGATCTACCGTCAAAGCCGGCAACCTCAGAATACATCAATATTTGGAGGCCAGCTTATGTGGAGATCCTTAATAAGCCTAGCATCGAGGAGGAGCCAACCCAAGCGATACAGGTTGACCACGAATCAAGCTGGATGGATATGCTATTTAGGTACCTACAAGATGGGTTATTGTTGGAAGATGAGACCGAAGCCTAAAGAGTCAAGTTCCAATCCATGTAGTACATGATGCCCGAGAGAAAGCTCTACAAGCAATGCTTTTCCTTGCCTCTCCTTTGCTATCTCTGACCCTCTAAGGTCGAGGATGCCCTACATGAAGTCTATATAAGCATTTGTAGCAACTACATGGAGGGCAGGGCTTTAGCGTACAAAGTTCTATGGCAAGGATACTATTGACTGAGCATCCATAAGGATGCAATCGAGTTCATGAAGTACTGTGATCAATGCTAGTAATACTCCAACATCTAGCACTTGCTGGAAGCTCCGCATGCTCCAATCAGCTCTCCTTAGCCATTTGCTCAATGGGAGATAGACATTCTCGACCCTTTTCCACTTACCACTAGGTGAGAGAAAGTCCTTATTATGGCAATCAACTACTTTACCAAGTGGATCGAGGCTAAGCCACTTGCCCGGATCACTAAGAAGAATGGTAGCGACTTATTGAGAAAAATACCTCGAATTCGATCCACAAAGAACCCACAGTGAAGTCTATAGCATGGAGAAGCCCAAGAAGCACCCATGGCTCACAGGATGGCATGGCCTGCAGTAGGCCACAACCTGCAGGTGCGTAGGCCTACAGCTGGATATGGCCCAGCATGCTTGTGCAGCCCAGGTGGGCTCACAGCCTAAGCAAGCATGCGGGCTAGGTGCTAGCATAGCCCAGCGCACATGTGCCACATCGTTCATAGCGCATAGGAGGCCCAATGCGCGTGCGGCCTAAGCCAGGCGGTCCCATGCAGCTTATGGTGCACCGACGGTCCACAGATAAGTGAGTGTGGTCCATGGAGGATCCTATGTAGTCTACACACATGATGGCTCGATTCATAGCTCCCTGATGTAGCACATGGACCGCTTAAGGGTCTAGGGAGGTTTTACAGGGTCTATGGCCCTATTTGCTTTGATCTTCATGCAGGTGGCACGATCATATGGCTCTGGCATGTTGTGATAAGATCTAATAGGCCAGAGGTTGTTTGGATCATATCTAAAGTCCTAGATCATGTTGGATTTGGATCTGGACTCGATTTAAGGCCTTTAAAAGATCCTGTGGGCAGCAGACAAAGGTGTGGTAGCAGTAATTTGGCTCAGCAAAATACTAAGAGACAGCAGCAATTATAGAGAGGCACTGGTAGAGAGTAGAAGCATGGGCTTCAAGAAGATAATCAGGTAGCGGTCAGTGCTTTAGGGAGTCTCCTAGAGAGAGCTTTATAAGGGAGTGCTTCTTATTAAGAGAGAGGGATTGGTGTACGAGGGTTGAGAGTGTATCTTCTCTTGTAAAATTTTTCTTTTCTTATAGTGAAGCTTGCATGCCCTGTGGAGGTAAGCCTTGATTTAATCTACGTATTTGATTGTGTCTTTTTATCACTTCTTTCTTTCTATTATGGTATTAACATCATCACCGGTGTATAGATCCTGGACTTCAAGAATTCGTATTCTATATGAGAGATCTTTCCAAGAGGTAGTGCTAGAGTAAGTGGTATCATGATAATTGATATCAAAGCAGCTTTGATCACCATAATTGGTATAAGAGCCAGATCGTACTAGAGCATCAAATTGCAGTGGTGTTAATCAAGATTGATGAAGATGGAGAAGACAGGCTCAATCAAGGTAAAGATCAACTAGTATGATAGAAAGAGCAATTTCTTTTTATGACAAGTGAGGGTGAAAGATGTGCTTATCCAACAAGAATTGATTGATGCTCTCTTATGCAAGAAGAAGCTGGCTATTATGGAGGTGTAGGATTGGAGGTGGCTCCAGATGTAAGTGATGAGTACGATCCGCTTGTATCTAGTAGATGATATGGTGATCCATGTGCTTGGTGAGACTTCTTAAATGATGATATGGTCGAAGCTTGAGGAGATATACATGACAAATTCACTCATCAATGCTCTCTTCCTCTGAAAGTAGTTCTACCAACTATGGATAAGCGAGGGGCAGAGCGTGTAAGAGCATCTCAACAACTTTTAGAAGATCTTATCAACATCCTTAGTATTGGTGAGAAAGTTGAGGAAAAAATCAAGGTGTTGGTCTTACTTTTATCGCTTTTCTTCTCTTTTGAGTCTTTGGTGACTACTCTTCTAGTAGAAAAAAGCATCATCAAGATGGAGAAAATAACTTCTGCTCTACTCCAAAATAAGATTTTTAACTGGAAGAATCGAGCATCGAGTTCAGATGGTGACTCAGCTATGATGGTGATCGAAAGTGGTGGTGGTAGAAGACAGAGTGGTAGAAAATCATGAGGTGGGTAGTCCAAGTCCAAGATGAGAGACTTGAGTAAGATCAGGTGCTACTAATATGATGAGCTAGGACATCATATCAGAGATTATCAATAACTCAAAGATCAGATGAAGGCTACAGTGGCAATGGCCTAAGTGTTAAAAAAATGCCTCAAATTTGATCTATAAGGAATCCACAGTGAAATCCATAGCAAGAAGAAGCTTAGAAAGAAGTCCATGCGAAGAAAAATATGTAGGAGGCATTGGCCTACAGCTGGGTGTGGCCTAGCACCCCATGCAGCTCAGTTAGGCATGCAGTCCTATGGAGCCTATGGAGCGGTAGACCATGGTAGTAGCCGAAACAAAGTCTTGATTGGTTTGGCAGAAGACTTATGGGCAAGCAAAGGCCGAGAGATGCTAGTAGAGAGAAGAAGCAGGGCCTTTGGGTAGACTATCAGGTAGCAAGACAACGGTCAGTGCTATAGAGGGTCTTCTAGAGAGAGAGCTTTATGAGGAAGTGCTTCTTGATGAGAGAGAGAGATTGATGTATGAGGGTTGAAAGGATGTGATCTCTCCTTGTAATATTTTTTTTTCTTATAGTGAAGCTTGTATGCCCCATGGAGGTAAGTCTTGGTATTTTTTCTTGCTTTCTATTATGATGTTGACATCATCACCAACGTACCGATCCTAGACTTTGAAGATCCATATTTCGTACGTGGAATCTTTTCAAGAGGTGGTGCCAGAGCAAGTGATATCACAATAATTAACATCAGAGCAGCTTTGGGCACAATAATTAGTATCAGAGCCAAATCATATGAGATGCCCAAATTACGATGGTGTTGACCAAGATTAAAGAAGATGGAGAAGACATGCTCAATCAAGATGGAGATCAATTGATTTAATGGAAAGAGCAATTTCTTCCTATGGCAAGCAAGGATGAAAAATGTGCTCATCCAATAAGAGTTTATCAATACTCTCTTATGTGAGGAGATGCCGACTATCATAAAGATGAAGAATTGAAGGTGGCTTCAGATGTAGATGGTGAATATGATCTGCTTGTATCTAGTAGATGATGTGATGATCTATATGCTTAGTGAGACTTCTTCAACAATGATGTGGTTGAAGCTTAAGAAGATGTATATGGCGAAGTCTCTAAATAATGCTCTCTTCCTCTATAAGTAATTCTATCAGCTACGGATGATCGAGGGATAGAGCGTACAGGAGCATCTCAACAGCTTTCAGAAGATCCTCACCGACCTCCTCCGCATTGGTGAAAAAGTTAAGGAGAAGACCATGGTGTTGGTCTTACTTTCATCGCTTCATTTCTATTTTCAATCTTTAATGACTATGGAAACGAGCACAATCAAGATGAAAGAGATTACTTATGTATTTCTCTAAAATGAGGTTCTCAGATGAAAGAACTAAGCCTTGAGTTTAGATAGCGACTCGGTTATGATGATGACTGAAGGTGGCGGTGGCAGAAGATGAAGTGGTAGAGAATTGCAAGGTGGGCGGTCTAAGTCTAAGATGAGATACTTGAGCAAGATCAAATATTACTAACGTGATAAGTTGGAACATTGAGTCAGAGATTACTTCCAACTTAGAGATCAGACAAAGGCTACAGCGGCAATGACCTAAGATAGCGACATGGATGAGACCGATGATTGTATGCTTATGGCCTCAGAGGAGGTATCTACTTCTTTCTACTAATGAATTTTGGATTCTATATATTCGCATCATGGCTATTGCAGAGAGAAGCTGTTTGACTTCCTCGAGAGTAGTGAGGATACTATTCGTTTATCGGATGGAATAGTAAGATAATTGGATGAAGTCCAATATATATCCAGTTTCATGAAGAATCTTATTTCATTGAGCAGACTGGATTCAAGCAGCTACAAGTTGAGAGTTGATGGAGGAATCTGAAGATCATGCACGACAGTAGGATGGTGTTGAGGAAAAGAAAGTATAGAGAATATTATCTATTGATGAGGAGCTTACCACGAGGTAGAGTTCTAGATGCCAGTGGAAGCCCAAAGCAAGATGGAGTTCCAGGTATAGGTGGATCGGGCACGAGATAAGAGATTTAGGAGGACGATAGATTACATCACAAGATAAAGTTTCTATTATCAGAGTAGATTATCCCGAGCAGATCTCAGATAAGGTGGAGCGTAGCATACAACAGAGATGGGATTAAGCAGCTTGGCTCGACTCCTATATTTTCCCATCTATGATTAGTAGGCGTACGTGCCGGGGCATGGGGGCAAGGTTAGATTATCTAGAAAGCTCTCAAGATTAGGTGGAGGCTGAATATCGAGTCATGATGAAAATTGTTGAAGAAAAAAATGCCTCGAATTTGACTCACAAAAAGCCCATAGTGAAGTCCACAGCAAGAAAAAGCCCACAAAGGAAGCCCATGTGAAGAAAAGTCCGAAGGAGGGGCTGGCCTGTAGTTGCGCGTGGGCCAGTATGCCCATGCAGCCTAGCCAGGCGTGTAGCCTAGCAGACCCATGCAGCCTAGCCAGGTGCACAGAGAGGCCCAGACCATGTTGCGACGGTGGTCCACTGCCCACTAAGCATTCCTATGTGGTCCATGCACATGCATCGCTTAGCGATTTATAGCTGAAAAATGCGGCTCATGAGGAAGTTTGGCAAATGGTGTGCAGTGGTTGGCCTCATTCACGATGGACATGGTCTATGGGTGGTGCGCAGGTGTAGATTTGCATGATCCTATGGCCAAGAATGCGAGTGGCCAATCTAGGACCTAATTAGATGGCTGTGGAGGGTTTTGAGCTATAATCAGATTTCTTTCTTCGATCTACAGTTGGTTTTAGGCCTTTGAAAGGCCCTGTGGAGCCTGTGGAGTAGTAGACCATGGTAACAACCAAAACAAAGTCTTGATTGGTTTGGTAGAAGACCTGTGGGTGAGCAGAGGCTGAGAGGCACCGACAAAGAGAAGGGGCTTTGGATAGACTGTCAGGCAGTGAGATAGTGGTTAGTGCTATAAAGGATCTCCTAAAAAGAGCTTTATGAGGAAGTGCTTCTTATTGAGAGAGAAATTAGTGTATGAGGGTTGAGATGGTGTGATCTCTTCTTATAATATTTTTTCTTTTCTTATAGTAAAGTTTACATATCCCGTGGAGGTAAACCTTGGCTTAATCCATGCATTTGATTATATTCTTGTTATTATTTCTTCTTTCTTTCTATTGTGGTGTTGACATTATCACTGACGTTTCGATCCTAAACTTGGAATATCCAAATTCTGCATTGGAATCTTTCCAAGAGGTGGTGTCGGAGCATGTGATATCATGATAATTGATATCAGAGTAGCTTCCAAAATCTTGATAAGAGCACGATGTTATCGTTAGGACACTATGTTTATCAATTTAAATCCGACTTCTTAAATCATTTAGAAACAAGTAGTAAGTAGTGAGTCGAATCGAATCCACAGAGATGGCAGTGTTTTAGTTTTGAAATCTTTGATTTTTATTACAAAAGAAAATTTTTTTTTTTTTAAATAGAATTAAAGTTGAAAGATAAAATTATAAATAAAAAGTGAAAATTAAATAATGTAAAAAATTAAATTTGGTACTAAGATCTTCTAGTTATATCTTAGCATCTACTTGTAATAAAATTAAAGAGTAATAATTAAATTTATAATAAAAATGAAGTGCATGAAATTTAAATAGCTGAAAAGTAAATTTTGTATTAATTTAAATTTGATTCAAAATTTAAATACATGAAATTAAAAAGATAAAAAAAAAACTAGAAGCAGTTGATCTTGATCTTGGATCGGCATTAGCATTAAGATGGTGTAAAAGTCCAGCTCTTCCTCTCGGCACCATCTATCTTGAAGCAACCTTGAACCCAAGCATGGCTCTATCCTTTACCAAACTCCTTCCATGGTCGAAGATGCTTTGATTTGATGGCCTAGTATCCTTTAAATAGAGTGTTGGAGGTCTGGATCCTTTATTGCCAAGTAATGTGGGACTAAAAAAGAGTTTTGATTAGCAAAGATGGAGAAATCCCATGAAAAATTGGATTAAAAGAGTCCCTGGCTCGAATTCTGTATAGTTCTATGAGTTCTGGCCGTCAGATCTTAATCAAACGGTCCAAAAAAATCAAAAATTGATGTTAATTAGTCTAGATCAAGTCGAATTGAATTCTAACCGTTGGATCAGTTATCAGAAAGATCTGGACCCTTAGATCACGTAAATCAGAAGCCTGGACTCCTTAATTAGGTTGGAAATAATTTTGGCCGTTCGATTGCATTAATGGAGCTCTATTGACTGTTCGATCAATGTTTGGAGCGTGCGCGGCCATTGGATGGCGCACAGGGAGGTGGCTGAATCTGAATCAAAATAAGAATTAACTTGGACCATTGGATTTTAACCGAAATCTACCGCTATCATCCGATGGCATAATTACTATGCCCATGCATCCTGTAGATCGACCACACCACAGACTGCAATCAATCAGCATGCACCTTGGCATGTAAAATTATCATTTTACTCCTGAACACCGCATGAGAGTTTCTGTAAATCCTTTATGCATCTTATGCAGTTCATGAGACTGAGATTGAGACTGAGACCTAAAATCCATGGCCATAATGGATGAATGATAGAAAAGAGTTTTTATAAGATTTTACATGGACTCGAGTCAACTGAATCTATCATATGATAGACGAATGAATTTGATGAGTTATCCTTGACTTGCATCTTATCAAACTCGCAACAAAAAAACTGAACTACACGGTAACTGCATATAGAGGTTCATTTTTTAGTTCTACTGGATTGCCACTACGTACTGTTAGATGTCACTATAGGAATGAGTATGGTGCTTCCAAGCCTTGAGAAAAAAATGAAGAGAATCCAAGAGGTTAAAGGGAGCTAGCACAAAGTATGTTGGGAATAGTGTCCCAAAGTTAATCATCAGCCTATTGACGATAGAGCTATTTAATGTAATTGTATATGAATTATTAATTAAATAAAACTTATTCTAACTTTTTCATCATAAATTTTTCATTTTCTAATGAACTTCTGTCTATTATAATGAAGTCCTTAGGACTATTTAGAATTGACAAAGAAAGATTTATCATTTAGTCCTTAAATATGTTTGCGACTAAATAATACGTTGTTGTCAAGGATGATAATATTTATCGAGTATAGATTAGTGTGTGCCATATAAATTAGTTGTCCTCTTAACCAAGGAGTGTGGAGATATTGGTATAGCATGCAGATGAGATATAGAGGTACATCTATACTGAATGTGACCAACTTCAGAGCTTTTCTGCTATCAAGAATTGCTCTGATGGAATATGGGCATAAGTGTCCCTCCGATCTGAGATCATCATGATGACTTTCAAGCAACTCACTATATTTTAGGTACAGTCAAGTACTTGAGGAGTCGATGCATGAATCAAGATATGATTGATCACTCATGGACTTAGGAGCTATATTCAATTGTATTTCAATTTAGCAAAACTTTGGCCAGGGTAGTCCTAGTGAAGGGTCACAGGACTAATTACTTTGAGACACGATTTGGATATATCTTCTAGGGTTGACAGTTAAATCCTGAGTCATCTTATGTACAGAGGTCAAAGGGATGAATTATGCGGCAACTATATTCATGTATGTTCTAAATGTTGTGATTGCACTATTCGATTTATCCAGACGTTGGGTACCATTGCTAGATAGTCACTTCGATTAGTACAAAAAATTGATTTCTGTGCTATCGGCTTAGGTTCGAATCTACGGGATTACACACACTAGAGGTTCCTACTTGATCTAATGGCTGATCTAGAGAAGTTTAATTAGTGAATTTGATCACTAATTAACTCAATTTGATTGAGTGATTATTTTTGGATCAAACCAATTGAATTGGATTCATTTGGATTTGACATGATTAGGTTATAAGATGATCCAATCGTCAAGGAGGTTTAATCTCTGATTTGATCAAGAATTTGGATTGATTAATTTTTGATTTGATTAAAATTTAACTGAGCCTAATTAAGCTTAAATAAGTTGGGTTTAGTTTGGTCTAATTGGGCCTAACCAATTTAGATTGGATTGGTTCAATTGGATGATAAACAATAGACTAGTTTGACTAGTCTTCCCATGCACCACATCACCCTTTGTTTTGCGCCATACTATCTCCACAAGAAAGAGATTTCTCATGAATATTTTTTCCATGCAAGGGAGGGCATGCATTCTCCCTTCTCACGTGCCATATGGATTAGATTTAATATGGCTACAAGTTCAATTCAAATAGGATTTGAGTTTGAATGGGTAACCACTTGATCTAAGCCTTTCCCTCACGCCTCTCTTTGTTTGTGCGATTTATAAAATGTTTGATTTTATGGGCATGCAGAATATAGAGAACCCAATAAAGAGAGGAGAGAGCAATAGAGAGAAGAGAAAGTCTTTTCTCTGCGTGCATAAGAAAAATCAAAAAAGAAAGAGTTTTAGGTGCAAGGGTATTTGGGTGAGTGCATACCCTAGAATCTATCTAGGATCTAGAATTTAGATCTATGAGGAACGAGGATTGTGAGTACACAAATCTTAGTGAAAACTTCTGCTAAATATCTTCTATGTTCATTAGGATCTGGAGCGTCCGAAGATCCAGTGAAGAAGATCAAAAGAGTTTGATCTGCATCAGGCTACAAAAACTTCTACACGAGCTAGCACTCGAGAGGAGTTGATCGAGATCAGGTCCTCGTGTGGATTACCCATGGAGGCTAGACCCATGTGTGGCTACGTCGCGGTGATCAGATCTACATCAAGGAGATTAGATTGCGATGTTCATCTACCCATGAAAAGAAAATATTTTTTGAGCATGTAGAGTAGTAAAAATAGTTTTACTGTAATTGCTATTTTTATTTTCAAATATGCATGCATATATGATACATTAGATCCTGTAGTATATAGGATTTTTAGATTAGATCTATAGCTCTTATTATTAATATGATTAATAATTTCTCCGCTGCATATATTTTTCGAAAAAAATATTTGAAAGTAGAGCTAGCAACCCTACGCGCTCTCCTTCAATTGGTATTAGAGCAATAGGTTCTTTAATATATTATATATACATGATATTGATTATTTTTAGATTGGATCTAAATAATAATCTAATTTGAAAAATAAAATTGATGATCGCACGGACTATAGATTACCCTGCTGTAAGGTTTACATCTTACAGTGGAGAGGTTGTCCTGGTATGTTACGATCTAGAAAATTGATCATAAAAACTTTAGATTAGATCTAATGATTTTTATGATGTCTTTGAAGATTTTAATCTAGTTTTTATCATGAAAAAGTATTTAGAATAGATCTAAATATTTTCATGATTTTTATGTAGAGTATATAGTTTTAGATTAAACCTGAACAGGATCTTAGGAAGCTTCTATTCGCCGGTTAAGTCGGCTCTCTCAGAAATTAAGCCAGCTCGACTAGCGTATCAGCATGATATGATTTCTAGATTGATGCTCTAACTGACTCGGTTAGGAGCTAAGTCAGCTCGGATTCAATTCGGGCTAGCTCGGATGGGATCCAGGCTTGTCCAATGGAAAAGATGGCCATCGGGCCCTCTGCCCAAGCCGGCTATCTCAAAAATCGAGCCAGCTCGACTTCTGCTCGGGCTAGCTCGAATAGGATCCGAGCCAGCTCAACTGAAAAGTTGGCTGAATATCATATTTTGCTGATTTTATGTGATCAAACTTACATCTAGTACTTGTTTATGAAATAAGCCGATGCATTTTTGAAATGAGTCGACCTATTTAGTGAAACAATGCTCGGATGTAGAGAACCTTTCTAAACTTTTGAAAAATATTTTTGAAATGCCGAATCTCAACCCTCAGTCCTAAAACTTAATTGAGAATTAAGTATGATGAATTAGATTCTAGAATTATGAATTAAAGATCCCAAGTCATTGATCATAAAATGTAGGTTATTGGGTTAGTCGAATTAGGTCCATTAATTAGATTAGACCTAAGGTTAGTTAAAGAATGGATTAAATTAGAGTAATTGAGCAAATCTAACTAAATGTTGATTTAGATTAGGTCAAGGACTCTTTAGACCAAATTATAATAGTTGTAGTTGGTCAAGCCCATGCCTTTAACGAGGATCAAATGGACTTGATTTGTGGCTACGTGGTTGAACCTAAAATTGCTAGGATGGTCAAAATTGAAACAATGAACCGGATGGTGTCTAAGATAAGTCTGGTAGCTCAGATTAGTGATTTTTAATTGAAAGCTATTTGCACTGATTTAGTCTTTGATGAGTCACTTATTTGGCCATCCTGGTGAATTAGATTTTGATTAGACCACTTGATAATTTAGGCTCATCCTTGTCAATTAGGTAAATCAGTTTGATTGATTTAGGTGCTCCTAATGCTGGCTTTAATTAGATCCTTATTGATCTGACTGGTGAAGTCAGTGGAAGGATTCAAATTGACTAGTTAATTTTCTTAAAATTGGTTAATAAAATTCTCTAAAATTATTAGATCCTTAAAATGATAAAATTATGATGATAACTAAGTCATAGCCTTCCATTAAGTTGAGTGATAATGGATCTATCAATGGCTAAGTCATAGCCTTCCATTAAGTTGAGTGATAATGGGTCTATCAACGGCTAAGTCATAGCCTTCCATTAAGTTGAGTGATAATGGGTTTATCAACGGCTAAGTCATAGCCTTCCATTAAGTTGAGTGATAACTAAGTCATAGCCTTCCATTAAGTTGAGTCATAAAATTTTTATTGTTGATCTAATTTTTTTAGAACTATACTTTTTCAGTCCTAGCTTTTTTCAATGGCTATTTTCTTGTTTTTAATGGCTAGATCACTTCTGAAGACCTCCAAAATGAATTAAAATGATGAAAAATTTTAAGAAAATATAAGAAAACATTTTGAGCATTAAAGAGAAGCTTTTTGAGAGTTTCATTAAGTACTTATTGAAGAAAGTCAAAGGAGTGAGCTGAAAAGAGAAGAAAAAGAGTTGATTTTAAAGTTAACCTTCATCCTTCTACTACAGATCATCAATAGATTCATTAAGCATTGGGGGTCTATCAATTCTGAAAAAACTAGATCAACAATAAAAATGAAAAAATATAATTCTGAAAAAACTAGTCGTTATAGTGAACTTAGTCGACTAAGTATTTTTGAGTCGACAAGTCTTAGTCTGCTCAGTCTGCTAAGTGGACAAAGCTTAAAAATCTACCTTTCTATCCTGTTGCTATTCTTTGAGACTGAGTTGACTAACTTTTTGACTTAGTCAACTAAATTCTCTGGATCCTAAATTTTGATCTTTTTATGCTTTCTGTCTTCTTTATCCTCTGAGATTGAGTTGACTAACTCTTGGCTTAGTCGACTAAGTTGCATGCCAAGCATGCTATAAGATTTTTATCAGCTTTTCTTCTTTAAATTTATTTGTAGGCTAAACTTGCTTTCTAAATTTAATTTAACTCTCATTAATCATTCTTTTTAAGGTGTATCAAATCTAGTTTTTCTTCAATGACCTCTTAATTGGTGGTTCTTTATTTAATTGATGAAAATTACTTAAATCATTATGAGTACTTGAAATTTAAACTACACATTCTAAAAAATAATATTAGTAATATAATAAATTATACTCAAAACTCTTTGTCATCATCAAAATTAATCTTTAGATCAACAATCTCTTCTTTTTTGATGATGACAAAACTTTTGAGTATATGCAAAATAATATATAATGTGTTTCTAAAGAATTATATATTTAAAAGATATGAAACTACTAAATAATAAAAATATACTTCATTCTAGTTAAGCTCAAGCATATACTCAATAATAACTCTCCTTCTTTTTGACAGCATAAAAAAGCTCATGGAAAGGATAATAGAGTAATCATCAAAATCAATAAGATATGAAAATTTATCATCAAAATTTTCTTTGAAAAACTTATCTTTTAATTTAAAACATGTTTAAAGTATTTTCAATTTTAGAAATTAGTTTGAATTCAAATATCAAAGGCTCTTCTCCTTTTTTTTGAATGAATATGATCTTTTTAATTAGATTTTCAAGTATATACTTTGAAGCTTTAAGAGGAATAGAGTTTTTCAAAAAATTTGAATATGAAATCAAGCATAATATGTACTTTAATATTCAATTTTTTTTTTCAAAAAAATTTTAGTCAATTAAATTTGGAAAAGATATATATCAAAAATGTATTGATCAAGTCAATGATAGTATCAGAGAAAAAATAATTTTATAATGATTTCTAAATGCACATCTAAAGTTCTGTATTATATTTAGATTTTTAAATGAGTTTCAAAATTAGATTTAAAAATTCATTTTGACTCTAACTAATTATCCAAAAATAAGATTGAGCAATTAAATCATGTAAGTCAAATTTGATGATTACATGAAAGCTTAAATTAAAAACACTATAAAGTAATTGATTGAGTATTTAAGATCATCATTCAATTTTCTTAGTTTTCAATAAAAGCTAAATAATATTCAATAAATATCTCTCCCCCTATTTTTAAAAGTAAATATCAGAAAATTCATCACAAAATATTTTCTCTTTTAAATAGTAGGTGAATCAAAAATATTTCTCTCCCTTTTTCTTTCAAGTTAAGCACCTTTAATTGATACCAAATTAATTTTTAACTATTACTAATTTAGTAATTAATTCATCTTAAATCAATTCTCTTCCTTACCTTTGCAAATAAAGATATGTTCAATTAAATGATCTTTTAAGATCAAATTATTTTCTTAAATATTTTCTCTTTCTTTTGCAAAAATATAATGTGGGTTTTATATTCAAATTCAGATCAAGAAACATATTCAATGTGAGCACCAATAAATCATTAAAATCAATCAGTTATTCTAAATAAATTCTAAAAATATTGATAGTATGATGCAGAGAAAAGTTTAGCTTTTATCAAATAATATTATCTATCCATTTTTATTTTCAAGGCATCCATTAAAAGAATTTTTCTCTTTTCATTTTATTGGATCCTCGGTGTACCTATACAAATCAATTTACAATTCTTGGTACCCAAGCATTCATGGATCCATTGGAGTTAGTGCTCAAGGTTCTTTTTGGAACCTAAATTTGCTTAACTAAAGTATGGCCAATTCTTTTAAAATTATATTCTGAAATTTTATGACATACTTTATTATATTTAAGGTATTTAATAGAATGATTTTCAGTTGAAGCTTTTCTAAATATATTCTTGATAAATTTCTATTTTCTTAAGGGATTAAAATCAATTTCAGCTTTATGAAAAATAGATTTTTGATTTTTCATCATTGATTGAAGCTTTTCAAAATTAAATGTAAAGTTTTCAGCAATTGACTTCAATATCTCAATCTCTTTTCTTAGTTTTGAGTTATTTTCCATAAGAGATTTTTCAAAATTTAAATGACTTTCTTTTTCTTCAGCAAATAAATTATTTTTTTTTCATGAAATTCTATTTTTTAGTTAAGAGTTTATTCTTTTCTTCAATTAAAGATTTTTTGGATTTGAGAAATTCTTCCTTTTCTTTAGCTAAAGCATTATTTTCTCTTAAGATTTCTTCTTTTTCATTCAATAATTTACTCTTTTCATCATCCAAAAGAATATTAGACTTTTTAAGCTTTTTATTCTTTAGCTTTATCTTTTTGAATTCAATCATTAAAAGCTTCATATAATTCATCAAAGGTAAAATCTAAAGAGTTGTTAATGTTTACCATCATTGGCCATGAGGCAAAGATTTGCAATACATTCTTCCTCTTTATCCATCAAGCATGATTTATCTACTTTTTGCTCTTCTCTTTTATCTTTCTTTTTTTTGCTTTGCTCCTCCTTAATTGAAGCTTTCTTCTTTCTTTATTTTTTGTTCTTCTTCTTTTCATTCTCATGAGCTACGAGACAAAAATTGGGATGAGCTTCCTTCTCTTCTTGGAAGTTTAATTCTTCTCTTTTATTTGCTCCCTCAAAGATCATTTCTAATTTTTTCCATGCTTCTTTTACTAAACTACAAGAAGAAATCAAGTTAAATTCATTTATATCTAATGAGTAACAAAGTATATTCATGGTTTTAGAATTTAATTGGGCTATTTCTTTGGCATCCTCTTTTAATGTTTTGGGGCTGTGTGAGCCATCAACTATGATCCTCCATAGACTATAGTTATATGCTTGTATAAAAATTTTCATCCTAATTTTTCAATAGGTATAATTAGATCTATTAAGCATTGGGGGTATATCAATAGAATAACCTTCATTAAGAAAAAATTTCAGTTGGGTTGCCATGATCTTTTACTCTTTGACCGCTAGATCAACAATAAAATATTAGTGCACCTGCTCTGATACCAATTATTGCTCAAGGATGGCTACCCAAGAGGAAGATGAATCAGATATTTAAAAATTTAAACTATGAATATGTTGAATTTTAATGCTATGTGCTTGGTGAAATAAAGTAAAATATAAGTATAGATAAAGAACAATAGAAATAAAACTACACAAACACAAATACCAAGCTTTTATAGTGGTTTGGCATCAAACTCGGCACCTACATCTATTTTTCAAGTAACCAACTTGGGAATTCAACTATAATCACTTAATTGACTATAGTTTGATTATTTTTCTTAGATTCACAATCCAACTCGGTTGGTTTTGACCTAGGCTCACCAACTACAATATTTATAATAATTATTTTTCAGGCTTACAATTAACCCAGTTAATTTTCCTTGGATTACCAACCAAAACCATACAAGATTATTTTTTTTTGGACTAACAATCAATCCTGATTGGTTTTAACCTTGGCTCACCAATCAAACCACTAAAATGTCCAACTCTAGACTTGGACCAATGCAAATTTTTCATCCTAAGAAATTTAAAATAAAATATAAAAATACAAAGATTAAATTTAGAAAAATAAAAACTCTTTGAAGAATCGAAAAAAATCTGAATGATGATAGTTGAATGCTTGACTTCTTCTTGAATGCTTGAGTGATGATGAGACTCCTTGATTTTTAACTTGATTGCTTTTTCTCTTCAATTAACTCTTGCTCTCACTTGCTTGAGGATGATTTATAGTGGAAGAATAAAGGTTAACTTTGAAATTAGCTTCTCTTCTCTTTTCAACTCACTTCTTTGGCTTTCTTTAATGAATATTCAATGAAACTCTCAAAAAGCTTCTCTTTAATGCTCAAAATATTTTCTTATATATCCTTAAGATTTTTCATCACTTTAATTTATTTTGGAGGTTTTCATAAATGATCTAGCCATTAGAAATAAGAAAATAGCTATTGAAAAAAAATTGGGACTGAAAAAGTATAGTTTTGAAAAAACTAGCTATTACAGTGATCTTAGTCGACTAAGTATCTCTGAGTCGACTAAGTCTCAGTCTGCTCAGTCTGACTTAGTCTGTTAAGTGGACAAAGCTTAAAAATCTATCTTTTTGTCCTACTGCTATTCTCTGAGACTGAGTCGACTAACTTTCTGACTTAGTTGATTAAGTCTTTTGGATCCTGAATTTTGATCTTTTTATGCTTTCTATCTTCTTTATCCTCTGAGACTGAGTTCACTAACTCCTGGCTTAGTCGACTAAGTTGCGTGCCAGCATGCCATGAGGTTTTTAGTAGTTTTTTTCTCCAAATTTATTTATAGGCTAGACTTGCTTTCTAAACTTAATTTAACTCTCATTAACCATCCTTTTTAAGGTGTGTTAAGTTTAGTTTTTCTTCAATGATCTCTTGATTGGTGGTTCTCTATTTAATTGATGAAAATTACTTAAATCATTATGAGCACTTAGAATTTAAACTACATATTTTCAAAAATAATATTAATAATATAACAAATTATACTCAAAACTCTTTGTCATCATTAAAATCAATCTTTAGATCAACATTAAATGACCTAATGAAAAACTGAGCTAGCTCAGTACTTAGTCGGTTTAGTGAAAAACTAGGTCAGCTCAATCTCAGAAAATACAGAAAGTTGATTTTTAAAGTCTATTAATACTGAGCTGCTCTAGTTAGAGACTGAGCCAATCCAGTAAAAACTGAGCCGACCCAGTAACTGTAATGGTTAGTTTTTTAGAATTTTAACTTTTTATCGATAATGACTTCCAACGACTATTTCAAGGGCTCCAATATTCAAAACTCATTCTCCAACCATTTTCAAGTATATAAAAGGCTAAAGACTCAATGGAGAAAGTAAGAAAATGATTTAAAAAGAAAAAATCATTAGATTAAGTGAGGTTTATTGAATACTAATTAGAAAAGAAGAAAAAAAAGAAATTAGTGCATAGAATAAAGAGCTTTCAAAGAGAAATCATCTACAACTTCATCCTCATCCTCTCAAGCATTATTCAAGAGAAGTTGAAGTATCATTTGAGCAATCCAGCAGTAACTTCTTCAAGCTTCAAAGAGTTCTAATTTTTATTTTCTATTTTATGCTAAATTCTTATACTTATATTTTTATTTTTTTACAAGTTTCTTTGGAAAAAGAAACTTGGGGATTAGGCTCATTCAAGCTCAAAATTGGATTATATAGGTTTTAGTTGGTGAGCTCGTAAAATCAATTAGATTGGTAGTAAATCCAGAAAACTATCGATGTAGGGTTGTGGTTGGTGAGCCCGATAAAATCAACTAGATTTATTTATGATCCTGAGTCAAAATAAATATACTGTAATCTAGAAATTATAGTGAAACTTCCAAGAGAGGCTTGGAGAGTGGACGTAGGTGCGGGATTGTACCAAACAACTATAAATTTATTATGTTTGTATTGTACTTTATTTTATTTATTTTACTTGCTTTACTTACTTACTTGAAACTAGTTTAATTCATACATAGCTTCACTCAATTTTCAATTTCATTATTGCATATATCATATATAATACAATCACTTAAATTAATCTCATTAGAAGCACATATTTGTATTAGAGCTTAATTTGACCAAGATTTTAGAAGAATCCAATTCATCCCTCCTCTTGGATAGCCATACTTGGACAATAAGTGGTATCAGAGCAGGTGCTCTGTTATTAATTTTTGATCTAACCATCTAGAGCTAAAGATTTTGGTAATCCAAATAATTTTTTTTTAATGAAGGCTATTCTATTGATTATCCTCCACTATTATGTGAATCAAATTACATTTATTGAAAAATTAGAATGAAAATTTTCATACAATCACATTATTATAATTTATGGAAGATTATAATCGATGGCTCACACACCCCCAAAGCATTAAAATAGCATGATAAGGAAATGGCTCAACTTAATACTAAGGCCAAGAATATACTTTATTTTTTATTAGATATTAATGAGTTTAATGCAATTTTTTCATGTATTTCAGTGAATCAAATATGAAAAAAATTAAAAATAACTTATAGAAGAGCAAATCAAAAACAAGAACCAAACTTCCAAGAGAATAAGCAAGCTCATCTCAACATATGCCTCATAGCTCATGAGGATGAAAAGAAGAAAAAGAAGAAGAAACAAAGAAGAAAGAAAGCAATAAATAAGAGGAGTAAGTCAAAGAAAAGATAAATGAGAAAGAGAAAGGAAGTGCTACAAATTCTTGCCTCATGGCCAATGATAATGAGGTAAATATTAATAACTTTTTTGATTTTACTTTTAAAGAATTATATGAAGTCTTCAATGATCTAATGGATGAACATAAAAAGATAAGGCTTCAAAATAAAGATCTTAAAAAATCTAATTTATCTTTAGTCGAAGAAAAAAATAAAATTTGAATAAAAAAGAAGGTCTATCAAAAAATATGAAAAATATGACCAAAGAAATGGAAGATTTTTTGAAATAAATTAAAACTCTAACTAGCAAAAAGGAGAATATAGTAAAATCTAAAAAATCCTTAGTTAATAAAAATATTGAGCTGAAAAGGAAATATAAAAATTTGAAATTCTTTCTAGAAGAAAATGAAAATCTTCTAAAAGAAAAGAAAGAACTTTTGGAAGAAAATAAGAAATTAAGAAGAGAAGTTGAGGTTTTAAAATCTATAGCTGAAAGTTTTATAATTAGCTTTCACAATCTTCAATCTATGGTAAAAACCAATGAGACTATTTTTAATAAAGTAGAAATTAATTTTAATACTTCAAGAAAATAGTAAAATACTAAAAATATTTTTGCAAGTCTTCTAATGAAAGATCATACTATTAAATGTTTTAAGTGTAATCAAATTGACCATAAAATTTTGAAATATAATTTTAAAAGAATTGACCATACTTCTATTAAACAAATTTGGATTCCAAAAGGAATCTTAGATACTAACTCCTATGGATCCAAGATGGCTTGGGTACCAAAAGTTTTGAAGTAATCTTGTAGGTTTGCCAAAGATCCAATAAGTTTGAAAGAGAAAAGTATCCTTACTTGGATGCTTTAGATGTCAAAGATGATGGATGATAATTATTGATATAATCTAAATTTTTCTCTTATCATACTATCCATGATTATTAAACTTCTTTGATTGAATGAATCCTTTGATTAATATGCATGCATATAAAATTTCTTGCTTGAAATTTTTTTATGTATAATTAATTGATTTTGATGCTTGCAATGAATTTATATCTTGATTTGAATGTGTTGATCTTAAAATCCAAATGCTCTCCTCTCCTTATCATGCTATGGTTGAAATGGCTTTAACTTGAATTTCAGTATAATATTTTAAGCCTCCTTATATCAATTTTGTAATTGATAAACTAAAATTAAAAGATTCACAATTGGATATAAATATTTTTGAATTACTGAATATATAAATAAAATTAAATTTGACATTCTTCCATAAAATGCTAAATTATTAAAATTTTAATAAAAATTAGCATGAAATAAGTACTTAAAGAAAAGACATCAATTATAAAATTCAAAATGCTTGATGTATCAAGCTGCATTGCATGTTAGGTTAACCCCTAAGGATTTAAAATCTCATAGTTAGATCAACACATGGAACCAATATCTAGATTTCTTTTATTTTAACCTAAATTAATTTTATCCCCCAACTTGAAGAATGTCTTTCATAATTGGTATCAAACAGTCTATTCTTGCTTTAAATTTTTTTTTGGTGAAAGAAAAGAATGTTTTATCTTAAGTCTGATTTTACATAGCTTATATGATATCATTTGAGATAAAATCAAGAATTTCATACCTTTTTAAACCTGATTAAATAATATTTCTTAAGAAAAGAAAGATCTAAGTTTAAATAAAATTATCTCTCTATGATTTATTTTGCATGATCTATTGGTGTCAATTCAAATTAACTTATCAAAATAATTTGATCTAAATTTAATTGATTCATCTTTTTTGATCAAAAACTTCAATGATTGATATCACATAGATCATTATTGTCATGTATTCTATTGCTTTATCTTTGATAAATTGAAAGAAATATTCTTACGTATAATCTGATTTGCATGAATATATTTTTGAAATTATACTTTGAATAAATTATAAGATTGGTACTTTTATGCTTCAAACTAATTGATACTACTTAAGAAAAGAAAGAGATATTTTTCAAAAAGAAAAATGTCAAACAAAACCCCTTTATGATTTGCTTTGAATGATTTATTCAAATTTCTAATTTTGGAAGGATCTATCTATCTTGGACTTATAAAGCTCAAAGAAACAAATAAAAACTTCTTTCAAAAAGTACAAAGAAGCAATTCTCAAAAATATATCATAATTTGTATCAAGGCAAAATAATAGTTGCTTTGTCTCAAATCTGAATTTCTATGACTATATTCTTGTCATTATAGCATTTAAGATAAATTCTTGTGATATATGTTTGAATGATTTACTTTAATATCAAAGTAAAGAAAAGTATTTTCAAGATTATATTATTTAAAATTTTGAAGCCTGAAGTTCTTGTTAATTAAAATTGAGAAGTACATCTACATAGGATACTTTTGGATTTTTAATAGATTGTTATCATTGTGAACATCTTTTGAAGTAAATAAAAAGTAAATTTTTGAAAAATTTACTTTCTACATAAGTGAATGTTATGTTTATTTGAATTGAATGCATAATTTAATACTTAATTCACTTAATTGATACATGTTTTCTTAAAATTTTATTTAATTTTAAAATAGCTTTATTTGCAAAAGTAAGAAAGAGAAAATATCAAAGATAAAATGATTACTAACTTGGTAGCAATCAAATTTAAAAATCTAAGCTTAAAAATTAAATTTATATTAATTAAGATTAATATGGTATCAATTAATTATGCTTAAATTGAAAAAAAAAGAAGAAGAATAATTTTAAACATTAAAATCTATTCTACAAGAATTATAAAAAGGGGGGGGGGTGGGGGGAGAAAATATCATGTGATGAACTTTCTAATATTCAGGAGGGAGATATTGATTAAGCTAACTAATTTAAATTTAATTATTAATATTAATAAATTTTAATATTGATTTTAAATTCTCAATCATTTATCTTAAAACTTTTTCATTTTGAGGTTTGCTTTAATTAATTTTAGACTCTCAATCAGGTATCTTATAGGTTTTCTCTAACTATGCTTACATATGGTTATTAAATTTAATTTACTTAATTTGAAGTAGTATTAGATGAATAAATTAATTTTCATTATCAAACATTATTTATAAATTTAGATATTATTCATATGCTGATTTGTATGAACTTGATAATTTTGGAGTTAAATTAAATTTGAAACATATTCTTACTCAAAATAAATTAATTTTGATACATATTTCTAATTTTAAAACTTATTTAAAAATCTAAATATAATATAAAACTTTTGATGTATATTTAAAAATTATTTTAAAATTATTTTTGCTCTAATACTATCATTGACTTGCTCGATACATATCTTTTTTGAATTTAATTGATTAAAATTTCTTAAGAAAAGAAAAGATTAAATATTGAAGTATATATTATGCTTGATTTCATAATTAAATCTTTTGAAAAGTTCTATTCCTTTTAAAGCTTAAAAGTGCATATTTGAAAATCTAATTAAAAAAGAATCATACTCATTCAAAAAGGAGAAGAGTTTTTGATATTTGAATTCAAGCTAATTTCTGAAAGAGAAGCGATATTTTAAATATATTTTAAATCAAAAGATAAGTTTTCAAAAGGGAGATGATTGATTTAACTTTAATTTGATACATCTCTTATTTGAAACACTCTTACATCTTATTAATTTTGATGATTTTTCTTAATCCTTCCCATGAGCTTTTTAATGTTGTCAAAAAGGAGGAGAGAAATGTTGAGTATATGCTTAAAGGATGAATACTTAAGAAATTTAATGAATTTGGTGCTTGAAATATTAATATTCATTGACTTGAATTGAGACATAAATTTGAAATGAGTATATAAAATATATGTAATGAATTAATTATGTATAATGAACCAAAAGATTAATTGAGAATATTCATGAAGTACTCATTCATGTGTTTAATCTATACTTCATGATACTTCATGATAATTCATGATATATATTGATAAAATTTATTGAAACATATTATTTATTTTTATTGCGTATATACCAAGATTTTGTCATCATTAAAAAGAGGAAGATTGTTGATCCTAAGATTGATTTTGATGATTCCAAAATGTTGAGTATAAATGATACTAATCATGCATTTCAAGAATGTATGTAGGACTTTTCAAGTACTTAAAATGAAGAAATTATCCATAGAAAAAATTCCTTCAAAAAAAAAGTTAAAGAAAGAATGATTTTAAATGCTCAAATAAAGCTCAAACAAGAAGTTTTGGAAGCCTTAATAATGGAAAAGATCATAAAAATCAAGATGGAAGAAGCCCTCAAAGGTTGAAGACAAAAAGCCACTCATGTAGAAATATATATAGAATTATTGAAAGCTGAGAACTTAGATGATCCAGTGAAAAACTGAGCTGGCTCAGTACTTACTCAGCTCAGTAAAAAACTAGATTGGCTCAGTCTCAAAAAATATAGAAATCTGATTTTTAAAGTCTATTGATACTGAGTCTATTTAGTTAGAAATTGAGCTGATCTAGTGAAAAACTAAGTCAATCCAGTTAAAAATTGAGCCAATCCAGTAACTATAATGGCTAATTTTTCAGAACTTTAAATTTTTATCGATAATGACTTCCAACAGCTATTTCAAGGATTCCAATGGTCAAAACTCATTCTCCAGCCACTTTCAAGCATATAAAATGCTAGAGACTCAATGGAAAAAGCAAGAAAGTGATTTAAAAAAAAAATCATTGATTGAGTGAGGTTTATTGAATACCAATTGGAAAGGAAGAAAAGAGAGAAATTAGTGCACAGAATAGAGAACTTTCAAAGAAAAATCATCTCCAACTTCATCCTCATCCTCTCAAGCATTATTCAAGAGAAGTTGAAGCATCATTTGAGTAATCTAACAGCAACTTCTTTGAAGGAAAATCCTGATTTCCTAGATCAGGTTCGTTCAGATCGGATCGGATCAAGAGATATATTTTAAATTTTTTTTTCTTTGATCCTAATCAGATCTGAGATATTTTAGATCTGATTATTATTATTTTAAAAATAAAATAAAATCTAAATAAATTAAATTAAATTTAATTTACCTTGATATGGGTAATCCTATTACCCATTGATGATCCTATATGCAGCGGAAGGTTCTGGATCTAACCATGCAAGTGCCAAGCCTCTACCGATATAGACTTGGATTGGATCTAGAGATCCTCTTCTTCTCTATCATGTCTCCAAAAATCAGATCTGGATCTGATCTGGAGGATCTTCAAAACTCCTTTTGAAGATCAGCAGTCGTCCTATGCAGCAGTACAGCCTTCTATCTTTCAGTCGCCTTTCTTTGATCTAGATCGCACCAACCAAGAACCAAAACTCTTTTGAACGTGGAGAGGAGAGGGAGAAGATGCTTTGGTGTGGAGGAGGAGAGGAGAAAAGGCCTTGGGGCATGGAGAATTGTGTTTGCTTTCAATCACTTCAAATTACTCCTTGAGTTGGGCATAGGGTCTTATTTATAGACTAACTGTGATCCAACTCCTCTTCTTCCCAACCAATCATAACTCTTTATGAAATCAGATCTAAATCTGACTGATGGGAATAGAGTCCCCTAAAATTCCTCCTTAGAGGGTGCCTAAGACCAGTCAAAGTTGGTTCTTAGGAGAACTCTAATTGGAATCCAAAAAGGAGATGGAGTCCCTGTCCAACAGGGACTCCTAGACGCCTCCAACTTGGGCACACGCCAAGAGTGGCATGCGCCCTCTTCCTTGCCAGGTTCTGGCAGGGGGACAGGCCCCCACCAGCTCTCCAATAGGTGTGTAACACATGGACAAAAGTCAAAGTGTCAATGGTCAATATTTGACCATCAAAGGTAGACTTTTGACCAAAGTCAAAGAACAAAAAATGGCAGGTGACCAAAAATAGCAGGTAATGTCTTACAAAATAAGACAACCTTTTCTAACTTGGACAACCTCCAGTCAGACCATATGAAGGCCTCTGATTGAGCACAAACTTCTTTGGCTCAGACAGGACAACTTATTTGTGATAGCAAAAGAAGAACGTTAGGTTCAATCGAGTGCTAGCACGATTTCCTTGAACCTAATTGAATCTCATTCAGATCAATTGAACTGGATCAATTCAATTGATGATCATCAGATTCAAACCCTTGTTTGTGTGACCCAATTAGGTTCAGTTCTATATGGTAATGGGATATATCATGATCTCTATCATCGACATCATCAAAACTCCTTTTGATGGATTAGAACTCTTCTGATTCGAACAACTAGAATGATCGATCATCTAAATCATTCTAATTGCTCCCAAAATCCACCAGTGACACCTAGCAGTATATGGTGGCAATCCATCAGAGCTGAATGCAAACCTCTTGGTGTAGCTACGTGTGTGATTAAGTCCTTCTATCTTGAGCCCCGATCAGATTAGGGTTAAGGTAAACTCGTCAAACCCTAGTTTCTGTCATATGATGTAATCATTCGATTCAAGTCCAATGTGAAAACCTAAATAGAAACTCTTTCTATTATTTCACTCTGCCATGGCCATGGGCTTTAGGACTTGATTCTCATGATCATCATAGGGCTGCTCCTCTACCACCGTGGTAGATAGATTCCATCTTGATGCCATCCAGTTCCTACAATGAACATGCTATAGCCAACATACACCTCAGGGTTCCATATGGCTAGGAGACTGAGTAACGGTGTAGTCAAACTATAACACTCTCAAGGTGAACTATCGATGCACCTCAGGTCAAAGAACCAGATACACTACTGCAGCATCGAGTCAGTCATTGATGAGAAGGTAAACCCCCTAATGACTACTCGAGATGGTCACGCTCAGTGCCCTCATTCTCTAACGAGTATCTATACTCTTGCTCTAGTGTCTCCACACCGTAGACTCAAGACTCATCTACTAAAGAGAAGCGATTGTACACCAACCTTTCGGATCAATCACCATCCTCGTGATGATCCTATGGTCGGGAGCATTTTATGAGTTAATAATGATTATTCATGTCTTAAATTTTCAACTCTTGAAAATATGAATTATCATTACCATGAACTCAAAGGATGTATCACAGACACGAAATACATATATGTGATAGAAAATAACCCATTTTATTTATTATAGTCATAATTATAATTTTGCCCCTAGAAGTGTATTACAAGTGTCAGCCAATTCTGGCTTCTAGGGCACATATATCTAACAATCTCCCACTTGTCCTAAAGCCAATTGGTTACAAGTCTAAGTCCTATCTTCTTAAGGTGGGCTTCGATCCTCTACTGGCCCAATGGCTTTGTAAGTGGGTCTGCCACATTATCTACGGAGTTGACTCTCTTGACCTCGACGTAACCCTTCTCGAGGTAATCGCGGATGAGATGGTATCGCCGCTCAATGTGCTTGGATTTCTGGTAAGACCTCGACTCCTTAGCAAGGGCTATGGCGCCATTGTTGTTGCAGTATAGAGGAATGGCATCTGATGGCATTACTCCTATTTCTGTAGCAAACTTCTTGTACTAGAATGCTTCCTTCGCAGCCTCTGATGCAGCGATATATTCTGCTTCCATGATGGAATCTGCTATCACAGTTTGCTTGGAACTCTTCCAACTGACAGCACCACCATTGCACATAAACAGACTCCCAGATGTCGACTTTCGATCATCTATGTCGGACATGAAATCCGAGTCTATGTATCCCTGGACTTGGAGTTCTCCATTACCAAAGACCAACATCATATCCTTAGTTCTTCTCAAGTACTTAAGGATACATTTCACAGAAGTCCAATGTTCTTCATCTAGATTTGACTGATATCTGCCTGTGACACTCATAGCATAGGCTATATCAGGTCATGTATATAGCATGGCATACATGAGGCTCCCTATTGCAGAAGCACAAGGGATCTTGCTCATGCGTTCTATTTCCTCAGGTGTGCTAGGGCAATCTTCTTGGAAAGATGAATACCATGTCTGAAGGGTATTAATCCCCTCTTAGAGTTTTCCATACTAAACCTCTTTAGTACTTCTTCTATGTACATCTTCTGTGAAAGTCCTAGCATCCTATTCGGTCTATCCCTATAGACCTTAATTCTTAGAATAAAGGATGCTTCACCTAGGTCTTTCATGGAGAATTCCATGGACAACCATAATTTAACTGTTGTCATCATGAGAACATCATTCCCAATAAGGAGGATGTCATCCATGTAAAATATGAGGAAGACAACAGCGCTCCCACTGACCTTTTTGAAGACACATGGGTCCTCTTCATTTTTGATGAAATCAAACTTTTTGATCACATCATTAAAATGAGTGTTCCAACTCCGAGATGCTTGTTTAAGTCCATATATGGATCTTTGCAGCTTGCAAACCTTGTGATCAGTATCATTGGATGTAAAATCTAGCGACTGTTCCATATAGATATCTTCCTCAAGATATTTGTTTAAGAACGCCGTTTTCACATCCATTTATCATATTTCATAATCGAAATAGGCTGCAATGGCAAGCAATGTGCGGATAGATTTTGGCATAGCTATTGGGAAAAAGGTATCCTGATAGTCAATACCTTCGCGTTGACTATAATCTTTTGCCACTAGTCTAGTCTTGAATGTCTCAACATTCCCATCTCCACCAATCTTTCTCTTGAAGATCCATTTACACCCAATAGGTACTATACCTTCTGGTAGATCTACTAAGGTTCAGACTTAGTTTGAGTGCATTGAGTCAATTTCTGACTGCATTGCCTCTAGCCATTTCTCGGAGTCGATATCTGATATCGCCTCGTTGTAGGTTTTGGGGTCATCACCATGAGCACCATTATCTACGAAGAACATTTTCTCTACGTCTTTTGAAATAATACCTAAGTATCTTTCAGGGGGACGAAAAACTCTTTCCGATCTATGAGGTGGAGGAGGTAGTGTTTTTATTGGCTCAACCTAATTTGGTTCCAATTGATCCTTAGCTCATTGCACTTGTGAGACTTTCTCATCAAGCTTAATCTGCTTTCCAATGCCGCTATCTTGAATAAACTATTTTTCAAGAAAGATGGCATGTCGACTCACAATCACATTGTGGTCTTCTGGAATGTAGAAATAGTATCCTAATGACTCTTTAGGATATCCTATGAATCCAGCTCTGAAGGATCTAAACTCTAACTTATCCGCTTGTTGTCTTTTGACATAAGTCGGATAACCCCAAATTCTGAGATGACTCAGACTTGGTTTCTTACCATGCCATATCTCATACGGTATGGTAGGAACGATTTTAGAGGGAACCCTATTTAGTAGATAAATTGAAGTTAACAATGAATGTTCCCAAAGAAAATTAGGAAGGTCTGTGAAGCTCATCATGAATCGGACCATATCTAATAGAGTCCGATTTCTCCATTCTGAAATCTCGTTGAGTTGAGGTATTCCTGGTGGAGTCCATTGAGAGACTATGCCATTTTTCTTAAGATAGTCTAGGAATTTCCGGCTAAGGTATTCACCTCTTCGATCTGATTGAAGAACCTTAATGGGTTTTCTAATTTATTTTTCTACTTCATGTCTAAATTCTTTGAACTTTTCAAAAGCTTCAGACTTATGTCTCATAAGATACACATATCCATACCTAGACAGATCATTGATAAAGGTAATGAAGTAGACAAAATTGCCTCTAGCCGGCACATCAAATGGGCCGCACACATCAGTATGTACTAGGGCAAGGAGATCTGTGGCCCTCTTCTCATGTCCAACAAAAGGAAGTTTAGTCATTTTGCCTTGAAGACAGGATTCACAGGTTGGATATGACTCGGAAGTCAATGGACTCAATAGCTCATTTTTCTCCAATTTGTTGATCCTATCTTCTGCTATATGACCTAATCTCAGGTGCCATAGATATTTGTCATTTGGACTATCCCTAGGTCGTTTGGCATTCACGTTTTGCTCGATAGTTAGAATAGGTACATCAATATGTAGCTGATAAAGATCATTAATAAGAAAACCATTTGCAATTTTATTTCTTTCATAAAGAATGTTACAATGGTCCTTAAAGAAGGTAATCACATAGCCTTCTTGTGCTAAGCATGAAACAGAAATCAAATTTCTGCTAGCTGCAGACATATAATAACAGTCTTTCAAAACTAAGTCTAAACCAGATGGTAATCGAAGAGGGTATGTTCCCACGGCTACTGCAGCAACTCTTGCTCCATTACCGATGCGTAGGATCATGTCTCCATCCCTCAACCTCCTGCTATCCTCAAGACCCTGCACGGAAGTGCACAGATGAGCACTAGAACCAGAGTCAAGCACCCAACTGGATGTAGAAGAAACTATAAGGTTAGACTCAATAACGAGCATACCTCTAGAAGGACCTTCCTTCTTGTTGTTCAGGGTGGCCAGGTAAGTAGGACAGTTTCGCTTCCAATGGCCGTCGCTGTTGCAATGGAAACACTTTCCTTTGATATCAACAGCCTTTTTCTTTTGGCTCTGCCTTCTTCTTCTTTGATCCTTCCACCTTCTGCTTTTTTCGCAGACTTCTTTTTCTTTCCATAAGACTTTTTCTTTTGGAAGAAGTCCATTCCATAGCAAGAACTGAGCCCTTTAGAATCTTTCATAGAAAGCTCAGCGGTAACCAGCATATTCATTAATTCAGCCAAGGAATTTTGAAGTTTATGCATGTGGTAATTCATGATGAATTGTCCATAATGCATCAGTCAAAGGATTGCAGAATTAATATCAATTCTTACAGGTCCAAGTCTAACTTCACACCGAGCTTCTCAAGCTCTTCTAATGTCCTTGATCATTGTCAAGACAAGTGATCTTGGACCTGACTGCCCATCTCATGCATCTTAGCCTTAAAAAGTTATTTCGTGACTTGATATTTGGCTATGCGACTCTATTCACCAAACAATCTCCTACAGGTGAGCTAACATTTGGCGAGCTAGTCTTCGATATCTTCATGTTGGCGCTAGAGCTCATCAGACATCGAGCCCAACATATAATATCTGGCCTTATTATCTTCGTCCTATCCATTTTTTCAAGAGACGCTCTCTGTTCAGTGGATGGACGGTGCTGGTAAAGGTGGAAGGATCCTATTCCTAATACATGAGTTAACTTCTCGAAATCCAAAACTATTTTGTAGTTTCCTGAAGCCAATCCTTTGTAATTGGGTCCGGTCAGTCTATGTGTGTCCAGGATACGTGCCAATGGGTTGGACGCAGACATTTTTCTATAGAGAGTCAAAGATTCTAGTTAGATACTGTAATTATGATTTGACCAATTTATTTAGAAATTTTATTTTTAAACAAATTAGCTTTCACTATTTTCTTGAATTTCTACACTTTCTCTGTAGAGATGCGAAAATCTCCATGATTAATGATTTCTAGTGGGTGGTGCGGTCTCACCAACTGACTCATCACCTCACCTAACAGTTATTGGTGATGGGTTAGCCAATGAGTGAACAACTCTTCAATGATTCTCTAATCATGGTGCACCCAAACTTGATCTCTAATTCATGAATCTCACCATATCTGAAATATTGATCCACTCCTTAGTTAAGTCAGACCCACCATTTGCATAGACTGGGTTCCTAATTGAGTCTCTCACCATATCCAAAATATTGAGCCCAACTCATCCTCCAGCCCATAGCATCCAATGCCTAATAGACATGGTTGCATCTTCTCGGTGCAACTGAGCCACTGTATCCAGTCGAGAACAATAAACCCTGAGAAGGGGCCGCACATCTACAATGGTGGAAGACCTCGGACTTTAATCTTTTCTTAGGGAGAATTGATTCAGGTCTCTTTAAACTAGACTTATCATAGTCATAACAATTATGACTAACCTAGTGGCATGGGTTAGCTCGGATTATTGACCACCTCAGATCAGAACTGTGTCAACAGATATGGACTAGGTAAGTGAGATCGGTGGAAGGAATATGTCATTAACTCGTACAAGAATGCATTCAGATCGAGTAGCTTTCAATTAAAAATTAGTCGGTCGTATGTGCCAAACTTACCTTAGACACCAAATTATTGAGCCAAAACTAATTGGATTAGCCTACAATCCAGACTCTAACCTCTGAGCCTAATTAGGTCTTGCTTGATCGTGACTCGATCTTGACCCAGACTTAATCCTATTAGGCTGGTCAATTTAAGCATTGTTGATCCCATCTAACCAACTCTTGATTTGGTTTGATCAACCGCTTAGACCTAATTGAGCTACCCAAGCCCGAACCCAGTATTATGAATATGTCTTAGATCTAAAATTCTCAATTTTAGACCTAATTAACATTCCATAATCTTAATTTTTAATTAAGTAGGGTTCATAAATAAAATATGCATAATAAATCCTAGGGTTTCAGGATCTAGGGTTTTGTAGAAAGTAAGTTTTGGGTTTCTGATTAAGGACGAACACGCAGCACCCCTACATGTCATAAGAATGCCCCATCGGATGGAAAGAGAGGGTCTTTAAACTCTTCTTCATTCTTATGATCGGACGGCTAAGAGGAACGTCTTAATCAAGAACATGCAATACTACAAAACAGTTTTAGATCTATATCATATATCTTATATATAAATTAGATCTAATCATGGCATATTTTGCATACATCTCATGTATCGAATCATGCATATTTTCAAATCTAAATTATCTCATAATAATCTAAAAAATTAAATTTAAATTGATCTAATCAAAATAAATTCTAATCTAAATAATTATGTAGAACTATTCTACAACTAGTCTAGACATGCATCTATCATATCTCATATAATATTTAAAATTAAATAATTTTTATTTATTATTTTTTAGATATTATTATAATCATTATAATATTAAAAAATAGTAAATAAATAGATTTAAAATATGATTTAATCAAATTAAATTAAAAACATGTAAGACTATTCTATAGAACTATTCTATTTTAGAACTAGTCATGCATATTTTCTAATCTTAGATCTAAATTATTTAATTTTAATTTTTTCTGATTTTAGATCTGATCACATCTCATGTGATATCTAAAATCATTTATTTTCTAATTAAAATAAATTTAAAATTTGATCTAAATACTTTTAGAACCTTGGCTCTGATACTAGTTGAAGGAAAATCCGGATTTTTTGGACCAGGTTCGTTCAGATCGGATCGGATCAAGAGATATATTTCAAAATTTTTTTCTTTGATCCTAATCAAATTTGGGATATTTTAGATCTAATTATTATTATTTTAGAAATAAAATAAAATCTCGATAAATTAAATTAAATTTAATTTATCTTGATATGGGTAATCCTATTACCCGTTGATGATCCTGTATGCAGCAGAAGATTTTGGATCTAGCCACGCAAGTGCCTAGTCTCCACCGATATCCACTCAGACTGGATCTAAAGATCCTCTTCTTCTCTATCATATCTCCAAAAATTAGATTTGGATCTGATCTGGAGGATCTTCAAAACTCCTTTTGAAGATCAGCAGTCGTCCTATGCAGTAGTGCAGCCTTCTAGCTTTCAGTTGCCTTTCTTTGATATGGATCGCACCAACCAAGAACCAAAACTCTTTTAAACATGGAGAGGAGAGGGAGAAGATGCTTTGGCATGGAGGAGGAGAGGAGAAAAGGCCTTGGGGTGTGGAGAATTGTGTTTGCTTTCAATCACTTCAAATTACTCCTTGAGTTGGGCGCAGGATCTTATTTATAGACTAACTGTGATCCAACTCCTCTTCTTTCCAACCAATCACAACTCTTTATAAAATCAGATCTAAATTTGATTGGTGAGAATAGAGTCTCCTAGATTCCTCCTTAGAGGGCGCCTAAGACCAGTCAAAGTTGGTTCTTAGGAGAACTCTAATTGGAATCCAAAAAGGAGATGGAGTCCCTGTCCAATAGGGACTCCTAGGCGCCTCCAACTTAGGCACACGCCAAGGGTGGCATGCTCCCTCTTTCTTGTTAGGTTCTGGTAGGGGGACAGGCCCCCACCATCTCTCCAATAGGTGTGTGACACGTGGACAAAAGTCAAAGTATCAATGATCAATATTTGACCAGTCAAAGGTAGCCTTTTGACCAAAGTCAAAGAACAACAAATGGCAGGTGACCAAAAATGGTAGGTAATATCTTATAAAATAAGACAACCTTTTTTGACTTGGACAACCTCCAGTCAGACCATATGAAGGCCTCTGATTGAGCACAAACTCCTTTGGCTCAGACAGGATAACTTATTTGTGATAGCAAAAGAAGAACGTTAGGTTCAATCGAGTGCTAGCATGATTTTCTTGAACCTAATTGAATCTCATTCAGATCAATTGAACTGAATTAGTTCAATTGATGATCACCAGATTCAAACCCTTATTTGTGTGATCCAGTTAGATTCAGTTCTATATGATAATGGGATATGTCATGATCTCTATCATCAACATTATCGAAACTCCTTTTGATGGATTAGAACTCTTCTGATTCGAACAGCTAGAATGATCGATCATCTAAATCATTCTAATTACTCCCAAAATCTATCAGTGACACCAGCAGTATATGGTGGCAACCCATCAGAGCTGAATGTGAACCTCTTGGTGCAGCTACCTGTGTGATTAAGTTCTTCTATCTTGAGCTCCGATCAGATTAGGGTTAAGATAAACTCGTCAAACCCTAGTTTCTATCATATGATGTAATCATTCGATTCAAGTCTAATGTGGAAACCTAAATAGAAACTCTTTCTATTATTTCACTCTGCCATGGCCATGGGCTTTAGAACTTGATTCTCATGATCATCATAGGGCTGCTCCTCTACCACCGAGGTAGATAGATTCCATCTTGATGCCATCCAGTTCCTACAATGAACATGCTATAGCCAACATACACCTCAGGATTCCATATGGCTAGGAGATCGAGTAACGATGTAGTCAAACTATAACACCCTCAAGGTGAACTACTGATGCACCTCAGGTCAAAGAATCAGACACACTACTATAGCATCGAGTCAGTCATTGACGAGAAGGTAGACTCCCTATTGACTACTCGAATGGTCACGCTCAGTGCCCTCGTTCTCTAATAAGTATCTATACTCTCATTTCGGTATCTCTACACCGTAGACTCAAGACTCATCTACTAAAGAGAAGCGATTGTACACCAATCTTTCAGATCAATCGCCATCCTCATGATGATCCTATGGTCGGGAGCATTTTATGAGTTAATAATGATTATTTATGTCTTAAATTTTCAACTCTTGAAAATATGAATTATCATTACCATTAACTCAAAGGATGTATCACAGACACTAAATATACATATGTGATAGAAAATAATCCATTTTATTTATTATAGTCATAATTATAATTTTGCCCCTAGAAGTGTATTACAAGTGTCAGCCAATTCTGGCTTCTAGGGCACATATATCTAACATTCTTCAAGCTTCAAAGAGTTCTAATTTTTATTTTCTATTTTATGCTGAATTCTTATACTTGTATTTTTATTTCTTTACAAGTTTCTTGGGAAAAAAAACTTGGGGATTAGGTCCATCCAAATTCGAAATTGGATTGTATAGGTTTTAGTTAGTGAGCCCGTAAAACCAATTGGATCGATAGTGGTTGGTGAGCCCGATAAAATCAACTGGATTTGTTTAAGATCTCGGGTCAAAACAAATGCACTGTAATATAGGAATTATAGTGAAACTCCTAAGAAAAGCTTGAAAAGTGGACATAGGTATGGGATTGCACTGAACCACTATAAATTTGTTGTATTTGTGTTGTGCCTTATTTTGTTCATTTTACTTGCTTTATTTACTACTTACTTGAAACTAGTTTAATTCATACATAGCTTCACTCAATTTTCAATTTCATTATTGCATATATCATACATAATACAATCACTTAAATTAATCTCATTAGAAGCATATATTTGCATTAGAGCTTAATTTGGCCAAGATTTTAAAAGAACCTAATTCACCCCCCTCTTGAATAGCCATACTTGGGCAACAATAGTCGAAACTTTCGACAAACACCCTAGATTAGATGAAGTGTCAGAAGTCTATCTTTGGTATTGTAGGCTAGGTCACATCGACAAGAATAGAATAAACAGGTTGGCTCAAGAAGAAATTCTTGAGGTCAGTGATTGTGAATCACTTCTGACCTGTGAGTCCTGTCTCCTTGGAAAAATGACCAAGTCATCTTTTATTGGAAAGAGTGAATGTGCTAGTGAACTCTTGGGTCTAGTACATACTGATGTATGTTGATCCATGAGCACAAGTGCTAGAGATAGATATTTCTACTTCATAACCTTCATAGACGACCTATCGAGATATAGATATATCAATTTAATGAAGCATAAGTTGGAGTCGTTTAAAATGTTCAAACTATTCCATCATGAGATAGAAAAGCAAACTAGGAAGAGTATTAAAACTTTTTGGTCTGACCGAGGGAGTCTAGTGAATTTTTGACATATATTGAAAAGAATGAGATTCTCTCACAATGGACTCCTCCTCAAACACCACCGCATAATGGTGTGTTCGAAAAGGGCAATCGGATCCTATTGGACATGGTTCAATCTATGATGGGGTTTGTCGGTCAGCCGTTCTTCCTTTGGGGATATGTGCTTGAGTTAGCTTGTTATATTCTGAATGGGATTATGATTAAGTCTATTTCTAAAATGCCATATGAGATGTGGATAGGGAGTAAATCAGTACTCTCACATCTTAAGATTTGGGGGGTCTGGCTTATATCAAACATTTAGTAACGGACAAGCTCAGACCTAGGTCTGATAAGTGTAGTGATGCGTGCTAATTTATAGCTATGGCAAGTGCACCAGTCGATTAAGTAATAAAGTGAATGAGTAGAGTATCGTCCCTAGAGGATTGAAAAATAAGTACTGAAAAGCTCTTTCCTATGCTTTATTTAGAAGATCGATTTATGAGAATAAGAAATTTAAAAAAAAATAATTAAAATAATTAAAAGTTTTTAATTAAATAGAGAGTGTAAATTATTAGGGTTTTAAATTTAAGAGCAATGGATTACTAAGGCGATCGGTTCACCTACTCAATCAATACAATATACAGGTTTTTAGATTAATTTTATTTCATGTGACGGTGAAGTCTCTTAATTTATTCACTGTTCTTTGGTCCAGACATAGCAAAACTATTAATATTTATTAATTACCCTTTGATCCAGGTGTAATTTAAATAAATATTAATGTATTAGGTTTTGTGAAATCCTCTAATTAAAATACGCTGTGTCCAAAGCGCACTAAAATTCCCGCATGCATATGAATTCTAATTTGATTCATAATACAAGGTATATAATCAAGAAGCATTAACATAGATGTACTTGGTCTGTAACATCTATGTTCATCAGATCAATTAGAAGATGGCCAGTAATCTAAAAGCATTAAGATCAGATTTATATACTCCTCATGAATAAAATTTAAAAATAAATCATACTGAATATTGCATCAAAAGAGTGGCTACACCTTAGCCTTAGTAAAATAAAATTTAGTTCATGATAACAAATTCAAAAACAGCAAATAAAATAAAAAGCATGGAGAAATTAGACTGTTTGATTGCTGAAATTGATTATCTGCTGCTCTTGATGTGGAGAATTTGATGAAGAAGAGGCTCCTTGATGTCTTGATCGTCGAAGAAAAATCAAAAACCTTTTTTTTATTTTTCACAAATCACTCTTATCTCTCTTCTCTCTCTTTCTCTCTCTCTATTTCTCTCTTTCTCTCCCTATCTCTCTTTCCGTCTCTCCCTCTCTGATTTCCCATCTCTCTCTCCTTTTTTTCTCACGACAACACTAGGTTCTTTTATAGGTAAAGAGTTTTATTTCCCCAAAATTCATCAAAAATTAGGTTTAGGACTCCTAAATCAACTCAAATTAAGATCTGGGTAATTCTGCCCGTTAGATCTTGATCAAACGGTCCAAAAACCACTCAAAAAGCCCTTAAAATAACTCAGATCAAGTCGGATTTAATATCAGCCGTTGGATCATCCATTGGATCGAATCTGGGCCGTCCGATCATGTTGAAAGAAGGCTTTAGATCTATAGTTTAACGTCGGAATGAATCTCAGCCATTGAATCCCGATCGGGAGCTGTGGATGCCGTCCATCAGCGCCTTCTTCTCGTTCGTCCGATCAAGCTTCAGTGAAAACCGCCCGTTAGATCAATCAGAATTCCCAAATTACCCTCCGTGGACCGTGCGTGAGCCCGGTGTTGCGTGGACCGCCGCATTTTTCAACCAATCAGCGCTCTTTACGTCGTAAAATTCCCGAATTACCCTTCAGTTGGTCCACCGTGCGCCGCAAAAAATGCTGACGTCATCCTGATGTCAGCGTTGCGTCTGCGATTTTTTTTTTTTTTTTTTTTGAAATTCGATTCTGGGCTCGTTTGAAGTCCATTTTGCCTAAAATTTTTTTCATCAGAACCAGAAAAATAAGATCTTCACATTGGTGGCCTTCTTTCCTACATAAGATTAATAAAAATATTAATTTTTAATAAAATAGATTAATTTATTTTATAATTTAATACTTTTATTAGTATATTTTTACCACTTATCACACCCCCCAACTTAGTCATTGCTAGTCCCTTAGCAATGTTTTATTTAATACCATATTTCAATAAGATTATCCATCACAAAGATAAAATCTAGGATTAAAGGTCAAAAAGTTTAGAAAATACTGCTAACTAAGCATTGAGCTTCAGAAGCAAATTTTTCAGTCAATACAATTAAAAACTTTCTTAGAGTACATCAAAGATCTATAGCACTTGTGTTCGTGATGACTAACTTTAGCATTTCAGTATTAAATTAAAAGAACAAAAGTATCCTCTCTTATCACCTATTTTGGTCAATTTTCTATACATTCTCAATTTTATACTCATGAATTAAGGTAGCTTTCACACTGCCTTTTTTTTTCTTTTCTTTTTTTTTTTTTTTTTTTTTTTTTTTTTTTACTGTGCTGAGCATCCTGGCCTTTCCTTCACCATTTTACGTGAATTTTCACACTTGACCTAGGTGCAGAGATCCAGTTACTAGGCTTTGGGCAATCCACATATACTCTGTCTTTTGCACTTTATTTATAGGCAGGTAGCTCTTTCCTTAAATTCAAGTTTCTTTGATTAGAATGTATATTAATTATCAATTTTCAGTGATAATTGAATCCTCAGTTGGCCTTATAATCAATACCTACTTTGCCTTGTTAGTGTGCATGTGCAATAAAAAGTGCTAATAATCTTTTAATGACCTAAGTAGGCTGCTAAAAGTTGACCAACTAATCTACTTCTTTAACTCATTACATTCATTAGCAAATAATTCTATCTTTTATCACTTATCCAGTTTATCTTGCTCAAGATTTTCTTCTTGACACATGGGTTTTTTTTTTTTTTTTTTTTTTTTTTTTTTTTTTAACTTTAATTTGTTCTATGTTGTCTTAAAGGAGAAAGAAAAATAAAGGATGTAATAAAGGATAGGAAGGAATACACCTGATTTTGGTTCAAGTCTGGTTCTTTGGAGCTTTGAAATTTTGCTTGAGTTCTCATTGATTTTTCTGCAAAATTGAAAATACACACCAGAGCAGTAAAAGAGCAACAACAAATTACTAAAAAATAAAAGAAAAGAAAAATGATCAAAACTAAAAAGAAAAGAAACAACCTATCTAGTAGTTCTGATTTATAGTCTTCAGCTTGACTTTCTTTGAGTTCTAAAGTGGATCAATCCGGTGCCACTTCAATTGGAATACTTTCATGTTTGATCGAGTCCTCTTTCAATTTGACATTGCTCGCTTTTATAGTCTCAAACCTATTTTCTACAGAATTCTCATATAATGGATTGTCAATAATATCAATTAGAAAACAAGTTTGATTGTCATCAGGATGTTTAGTATCTTTGAAAACATTAAAAGTAACTTGTTCATCTTGGACTCTAAGAATTAATTTTTCTTGTTGAACATCTATTAAAGCTCCTCCAGTAGCTAAAAAGGGTCTCCCTAAAATAAGGGGTACATCATAATCTTCTTCCATATCAAGAACAATAAAATCAACAGGAAAAATAAACTTGTTTACCTTTACCAAGACATCCTCCACTATACCTCTTGGATATTTAATGGATCTGTCGGCTAATTGAAGAGTAATAGTGGTAGGCTTTGGTTCTCCTAGACCCAGCTTTCTGAAAATAGAAAAAGGCATGAGATTAATGCTTGCTCCTAAATCACATAAAACTTTATCAAAACTACAATCACCAATAATGCAAGGGATAGTAAAACTCCCTGGATCTTTTAGCTTCTGTGGTAATTTATTTTGAAGTATTGCTGAGCATTCTTCATTCAAATTTATTCTCTCATGCTCCTTCAGCTTTTTCTTATTTGTTAGGATTTCTTTGAGAAACTTGGCATACCTGGGCATTTGAGTAATAGCATCTACAAAAGGAATATTAATATGTAAATTCTTTAAAATTTTGAAAAAGTTAGAAAAATTCCTTATCTGGATGCTGTATTTGTCTCTCTGGGAATGGTAGTGGCGGCACGTAGGGCTTCACATTTGGATCAGCAAACCGTATACCTGGAGACCATCCATCTGCTGGTTGTTTTGGTGACTGACGAATTTTGAGTTGATGGTTCCTTATTTGTAGTTGGCTCTTCAGTCTCTTTCTTCTGATGTGGCTCCTCCAGCTTTGTACCACTTCTTAGGGTGATAGCATTGACTTGCTCCCTTGGATTTTGTCTCCGTATTGCTTGGCAAGGATCCTTGAGGTCTCTCGGAGATTATCTTAGCCATTTGACCTATTTGCATCTCCAAGTTTCGAATTGCTGCTGTTTGGTCCTGCCTAAGTTTGGCTTCCAAATTTTTTATAGTTGCTTCTTGGTTTTGCATAAATTTGACCATCAGCTCTTCCATGTTGGACTTCTTTTCAGGTACTTGGAATCCCGGGGGTGGCTGTTGTGCTGCATTTTGATTGCTCCATGAGAAATTTGGGTGCTGCCTCCACCCTTGATTGTATGTGTTGGAGTAGGGATTGTTTTGTTGCGGCCTAAAAAAATTACCAATATAATTAGCTGTATCAGTTGTTTTAGCAAAAGGATTACCTGTCTGGCAATTGCTCGTATCGTGTCCTCCTCCACATAGGTCACAAGTAATGCTCTGAACATGCATAGCTGTTCCCTTTAAGTTGTTGACTTCGGCTCTAAGGGCTGCAATTTCAGCTAGTAAAGTTGGCACGCAATCTACTCCCTGCACAGCTGCTAGTCTTTTTGGCATCATGCGCTCTGTCTGCCATTGATAGCTATTTGATGCCATCTCATCGATCAGATCGAAGGCTTCTTCCTCCATTTTTTGATTAATGGTTCCTCCTGCTGCTGCATCAATCATAGATCGATTAGTAGGAGATAAACCATTATAGAAAGTTTGTACCTGAAGCCATACGGGTAGTTGATGATGTGGACATCTCCTCAGCAGTTTCTTGAAATGCTCCCAAGCCTCATATAGTGTCTCCATGTCCATCTGCATAAAAGAAGTGATATCGTTGCGCATCTTAGCAGTTTTGGAAGGTGGAAAGTACTTGGCTAAGAATTTTTGGGCTAGGACATCCCAAGTTGTGATAGAACCTGCAGGAAGAGAATGAAGCCAATTTTTAGCTTTATCCCGTAAAGAGAAAGGAAATAACCTTAATCTAATAGCATCATCCGACACCCCATTAATTTTAAAAGTATCACAAAGTTCAAGAAAATTAGAAATATGGGCATTCGGATCATCATGCATGTGTCCACTGAATTGGATAGTTGATTGAATCATCTGGATCATCGTCGATTTTATTTCGAAGTTGTTTGCTCGTACAGGCGGTCTCCTGATGCTCGAAGCTGCATCGACTACAGATGGTGTGATGTAATCATTTAATGGATGATGTACTGGTCGAATAGCTTCATGCTGTCCTTCAGTCGCCATATCCACTCCTAGATTGATGTCGTTAGGATCTTCAGCTGCCATGTTTCTCTCTTGTTGTAGTCTTCTAATAGTTCTTTCAATTTCTGGATCTAGAGGTAGTAAGTTACTATGTCCAGTACGTGTCATGCACTAAAATTTTTTTTTTTAATAATAAAAATTAAAAATAAATTTCTAAAGTAAAGCTAGGATCAAAATTTTAATATTATTTTAGACACAATCCCCGGACAACGGCGCCAAAAACTTGATGCGTGCTAATTTATAGCTATGGCAAGTGCACCAGTCGATCAAGTAATAAAGTGAATGAGTAGAGTATCGTCCCTAGAGGATTGGAAAATAAGTACTGAAAAGCTCTTTCCTATGCTTTATTTAGAAGATCGATTTATGAGAATAAGAAATTTAAAAAAAATAAAAAAATAATTAAAAGTTTTTAATTAAATAGAGAGAGTGTAAATTATTAGGGTTTTAAATTCAAGAGCAATGGATTACTAAGGCAATCGGTTCACCAACTCAGTCAATACAATATTCAGGTTTTAGATTAATTTTATTTCATGTGACGGTGGAGTCTCCTAATTTATTCACTACCCTTTGGTCCAGGCATAGCAAAACTATTAATATTTATTAATTATCCTTTGGTCCAGGTGTAATTTAAATAAATATTAATGCATTAGGTTTTGTGAAACCCTCTAATTAAAATACGCTGCGTCCAAAGCGCACTAAAATTTCCCGCATGCATATGAATTCTAATTTGATTCATAATACAAGGTATATAATCAAGAAGCATTAACATAGATGTACTTGGTCCGTAACATCTATGTTCATCAGATCAATTAGAAGATGGCCAGTAATCTAAAAGCATTAAGATCAGATTTATATACTCCTCATGAATAAAATTTAAAAATAAATCATACTGAATATTGCATCAAAAGAGTGGCTACACCTTAGCCTTAGTAAAAAAAATTTAGTTCATGGTAACAAATTCAAAAATAGTAAATAAAATAAAAAGCATAGAGAAATTAGACTGTTTGATTGCTGAAATTGATTGTCTGCTGCTCTTGATGTGGAGAACTTGGCGAAGAAGAAGAGGCTCCTTGATCGATGTCTTGATCGTCGAAGAAAAATCAAAAACCTTTTTTTTATTTTTCACAAATCACTCTTATCTCTCTTCTCTCTCTTTCTCTCTCTCTATTTCTCTCTTTCTCTCCCTATCTCTCTTTCCATCTCTCCCTCTCTGATTCCCCATCTCTCTCTCCTTTTTTTTTTTCACGACAACAGTAGGTCTTTTATAGATGAAGTGTTTGATTCCCCTCAAAATCCATCAAAAATTAGGTTTAGGACTTCTTAATCAACTCAAATTAAGATCTGAGTAATTCTGGCCCGTTAGATCTTGATCAAACGGTACAAAAACCACTCAAAAATCCCTTAAAATAACCCAGATCAAGTCGGATTTAATATCAGCCGTTGGATCATCCATTGGATCGAATCTGGGCCGTCCGATCACATTGAAAGAAGGCTTAAGATCTATAGTTTTAACGTCGGGATGAATCTCAGCCGTTGGATCTCGATCGGGAGCTACGGATGCCATCCATCAGCGCCTTCTTCTCATGGCCATCCGATCAAGCTTCAGTGAAAACCGCCCGTTAGATCAATCAGAATTCCCAAATTGCCCTCCGTGGACCGTGAGCGAGCCCGGTGTTGTATGGACCGCCGCGTTCTTCAACCAATCAGCGCGCTCTTTATGTCGTGAAATTCTTGAATTATCCTTCAGATGGTCCACCGTGCGCCGCGAAAAATGCTGACGTCATCCTGACGTCAGCGTTGCATCTGCAATTTTTTTTTTTTTTTTGAAATTCGATTCTAGGCTCGTTTGAAGTCCGTTTTGCCTGAAATTTTTTTTATCAGAATCAGAAAAATAAGATCTTCACATTGGTGGCCTTCTTTCCTACATAAGATTAATAAAGTATTAATTTCTAATAAAATAGATTAATTTATTTTATAATTTAATACTTTTATTAGTATATTTTTACCACTTATCATGTAGCTTTATAGGATACCCAAAAGAGACTAAAGGGTATTACTTCAATCTAGCTGATGAACAAAAAGTGTTTGTCAGTCTTACGGTAGTCTTTTTAGAAAAGAAGTTCCTTGGTGAAGGGACTAATGCCTCTAAGATCGAGCTTGAGAAAGTTTGACAGGTGGAAGAACCGACATAAGTAGCTGAACTTGGACTAGATTTAATTCGATCAGACCTGGAGCCTACTAAACTTGCATCCTTAAGGTGATCTAGTAAAGTACCACATTAGCCAGATAGATACTACGGTTTCTTGGTCCGGAATGGGGATCCTGTCGAATTCGATGAGAATGATGAGAATTCGATCATCTAGATGGATGCAATATAGAGATCTGACTCTAGAAAATGACTTGATGCCATGCAATCCAAAATGGAGTCCATGAAGGCTAACGATTTATGGACATTGGTTGACCCACCGAAGAGGTAAAACCCATAGGATGTAAGTAGATCTTCAAAAGAAAAAGAGGCACAGATGAAAAGATGGAGACCTATAAAGTCCATCTGGTTGCTAAGGGATATTGTCAATGTTATCGTATTGACTATGACGAGATATTTTTTCTTGTGGCAATGCTCAAGTCCATTCGGATCATGCTTGTGATAGCTATGCATCTGGACTATAAAATCTAGCAAATGGATGTGAAAAAAGCTTTCCTAAATAGAGAACTAGATGAAGAGGTGTATATGATACAACCTAAAGATTTCATATCCATAGACGAGTCTAAGGTGTGCAAACTTCAAAAGTCCATTTATGGACTGAAGCAGGCTTCTCAGAGTTGGAACATATATTTTGATAGGACGATCAGGATGTATGGCTTTGTTAAGAACGAAGAAGAGCCCTGCATATATAAGTGGGCTCATAGTCCAGTAGTTGTATGACTCATTTTGTATGTAGATGACATTCTCTTAATCGAAAATGATGTCTCTGTATTACAAGGAATAAAGATTTAGCTATTGTCACAGTTCTCCATGAAGGATCTAGGAGAAACTTTCTACATCCTAGGAATGAAGATTTATAGAGATAGATCTAAAAGATTGCTTGGGTTATCCCAGTCCACGTACATTGACACTGTGCTGAAGAGGTTCAACATGGAAAATTTCAAGAAAGGCTATCTACCGATAGGCCATAAAATTTTTCTCTCAAAGAAAAATTGTTCGACAACATCTCAAGAGAGAGCGTATAAGTAGAATTCCATATGCTTTAATAGTGGGTTCTATCATGTACGCCATGATATTTATGAGACCAGATATGGCATACTCATTAGGGATAGTGAGTAGATACCAATCTGATCTAGGAGAGAATCACTGAAAGATTGTTAAAACCATCCTAAAGTATTTGAGAAATACTAAGAATCAGTGGCTTATTTATGGTGAGTCGGACTTAAAATTTATGGGGTTTACAACTCTAATTTTTAGTCTGATCATGATGACAACAAGAGTGTGTCGGGGTATGTGTTTATCCTTAATGGTGGAGTTGTCTGCTAGAAAAGTTTCAAGCAGCACATCGTGGAATGTTTGAGGTAGAGTATATTGCTGCATTAGATGCTACCAAAGAAATGGTGTGGTTGAAGAAGTTCATCACCAAGCTTGGAGTAACACCCTTCCTTGATGGTCTGGTTCTGCTCTTCTATAACAGCTTTGGAGTCATTGCTCAGGCAAAGGAACCAAAAGCACACAAGCGGATGAAGCATATTCTACACTACTTCCATCTTGTTCGAGAGATCGTGGATCAAGGTGATGTTGATCTTCAGAAGATCGACAGAAAGAAAAACCTGACCGACCATTCACTAAAGCCATTGTAGTAAAGGAGTTCAATAATTTCAAGTCGAAGATGGATATATGATACTGCACCGATTGGCTTTAGGCCAAGTGAAAGATTGTTGGGAATAGTGTCCCAAAGCCAATCATCAGTCTATTGATGATTGAGCTATTTTATGTAATTATATATGAATTATTAATTAAATAAAAGTTATTCTGACTTTTTTATCATAAATCTTTCATCTTCTAATGAACTCCTATCTGTTATGATGAAGTCCTTAGGACTATTTAGAATTGATGGAGGTTTTATCGTTTAGTCCTTAAATATGTTCATGACTAAATAATACGTTGTTATCAAGGATGATAATGTTTATCGAGTATAGGTCGGTGTGTATCATATAAGTTGGTTGTCCTCTTAACCAAGGGTGTGGAGACACTGGTATGGCATTTAGGTGAGATGTAGGGATACATCTGCACTGAACATGACTAACTCCAAAGCTTTTCTGCTGTTAAGAATTGCTCTGATGGAATATGGATATAAGTATCCCTCTGACCTGAGATTACTATGGTGACTTTCAAGCAACTCACTGTGCTTTGGTGCCGGACTACCTGAATTTTTAATTCAGTGATGGAAGATTTTTAGGTACAGTCAAGTACTTGAAGAGTCGGTGCGTGAATCAAGATGGGATTGACCAGTCCTAGACTCAAAAGCTGTGTTCAATAGTGTTTCAATTTAGTAAAGCCTTGGCTAGGGTAGTCCTAGTGAAGGGTCATAGGACTAATTGCCTTGAGACATGATTTGGATGTATCTTCTAGGATTGATAGTTAAACCTTGAGTCATCCTGTGCATAGAGGTCAAAAGGATGAATTATGCAGTAACCATATTCACATAGGTTCTAAATATTGTGATTGCACTATTTGACCTATTCGAACATCCGATATCATTGCTAGATGGTTACTTTGATTAGTATAGAAAATTGGTTCTTGTGCTATCGGCTTAGGTTCGAACCTGCGGGGTCACATACGTTAGAGGTTCCTACTCGATCTAATAACTGATCTAGAGAAGTTTAATTAGTGAATTTGATCACTAATTAACTCAATTTGATAGAGTGATTATTTTTGGATTAAGACCAATTGAATTGGATTCATTTGGATTTGACCCGATTAGGTTATAAGATGATCTAATCATCAAGGAGGTTTAATCTCTGATTTGATCAGGAGTTTGGCTTGATTAATTTTTGATTTGATTAGAATTTAAATGAGTCTAATTAAGCCTAAATAAGTTGGGTTTAATCTGGTCTAATTGGGCCTAACCAATTTGGATTGGATTGGTTCAATTGGATGATAAACAATAGACTAGTTTGACTAGTCTTCCCATGCACCACATCATCCATTGTTTTGCACCATACTATCTCCATGAGAAAGAGGTTTCTCATGAATATTTTTTCCATGCATGGGAGGGCGTGTGTTCTCCCTTCTCTGCACCATATGGATTAGGTTTAATCTGGTTACAAGTTCAATTCAAATAGGATTTGAGTTTGAATGGGTAACCACTTGATCTAAACCTTTCTGTTATGCCTCTCTTTGTTTATGCGATCTATAAAATATTTGATTTTATAGGAGTGCAGAATATAGATAATCCAACAAAGAGAGGAGAGAGCAATGGAGAGAAGAGAAAGTCTCTTCTCTACATGTATGAGAAAAACTAGAAAAAAAAGATTTCTAGTCGTAAGGATATTTGGGTGAGTGCATACCCTAGAATCTATTTAGGGTTCGAAATTTAGATCTATGAGGAACGAGGGTCGTGAGTACACAGATCTTGGTGAAAACCTCTGCTAAATCTCTTCTGCGTTCATTGGGATCCGGTGAAGAAGATCAAAAGAGTTTGATCTGCATTATCCTGCAAAGACTTCTATACGAGCTAGCACTCAGAAGGAGTTGATCGAGATCAGAGCCTCGTGTGGATTACCCATGGAGGCCAAATGCATATGTGGTTGCATTGCAGCAATCAGATCTATACCAAGGAGATCAAATTGTGTAGTTCATCTACTTGCGAAAAGGTAACATGTTCTGAACACGTAGAGCAGTAAAAATAGTTTTACTACAGTTGCTATTTTTATTTTTAGATATGCATGCATATATGATACATTAGATCCTATAGTGTATAGGATTTTTAGATTAGATCTATAGCTCTTATTATTAATATAATTAATAATTTCTCCATTTAGTATTTTTTTAAAATTTTTTTTTGAAAGTAGAGCTAGAAACCCTGCACGCTCTCCTTCATAGTAGAGTCGACTCGATTCTAAGACGAGTCGACTCGAATCCAATAGGAGTCGACTCCAATCTCAGAGGGGTTGACTCCATCTCAAAGGAATAGAGAGCTACACCTAGGGATTTTGCGGCTGGCACGTAGAAGAGTCGACCCTAATTTTAAGGGAGTCAACATGGTCTCAGTACGAGTCAATCCTAATTGTGGGTAGAAGCAGAATGGGATTTCTATTTGGACAAGGATAGGACGTGATCCTAGGTGTTGTGAAAATTAATTTCACACATGGACTAGCATGGCCACTGGTGATCAGCCAAGCAATAAGGAAGAACTCCTTAGAGATTACTGCAGAAGTACGATCAATGGATTCAAGGAATAGAGAAGAAGAGTAGTAGAGGTTTTTGAGAGAAAAGAGCTATATTTCAATGAATTCAGCATCCTATACAACCTTGACCTATTTTCAGTATATATATTTTATAAAAGGATCAAGCCTCAAACTCATAGAAGAACTTTTCAAACCCAAATTAACCCACGTATATAAAACATATCCATGAAAACTGAGCCAGCTAACCTACGACTGGGTTGGTTCAGTCTGAGACTGAGCCGACCCGATTGTGTACCATACCAATAGCTCAAAAACGTTGCTTTCTATCTAGGTTTTTCTTTAAAACATAGCCAACTCAGTCCTAGACTGAGCCATCCTAATTTCCAACTTAGCCGACCTAGTCTCAAAGTGAGGCGGCTAAATTTTTGAACTTTTCTACCCAGGCTGATTTCTCTTCCAGCTTGCTCCCGTCTTTCCATGACCTGTCATCTCACGTTCCCAAGACTTGGGAGTGCCAGTTCTGAGCTCACATTCTCCACCTTGGTGCTTCTAAGTTCTTGTGAACTCATCTCTTCCTTGCAAATCCATCCATGACATACACATCTAAAAACTATCTCTGAAGAGTACCTTTATGAGTGCATCAGACTGATTCTTCTTTGTATGGACTTTCATCAGTTCCACTTCACCTTCCTCCATCAGCTCTCTGATCCTGTGGTACCTCACATCTATATGCTTTATGCATGCATGATAGACTGGCTTCTATGCAAGCAGCAGAGCACTCTAACTATCACTGTATAGTTTAACCTTGCTCTACTCCACCCCCATCTCAACAATCAGTCTCCTAAGCTAAAGTAATTTCTTTGCAACCTCAGTAATGCCAATGTACTCGACCTCTATGGTAGACAAGACCATGATTGGTTGAAGGTTTGATCTCCAAAACACCGATCCACCATACATGTAGAAGAGATATCCAGCAGTAGACCTTCTTATATCAAGATCACCTGCATAATTCGCATCTACAAATCCTTTCAGAGGACTTGAACCTCTATCTTCAAATCCTCTCGGCTGCCCACCAAATATCAAATCATAATCCCTTGTTCCCTATAGATACCTTAATATCCACTTCAATGCTTTCCAGTATTCCTTTCTAGGGTTAGCCATGTATCTACTAACCGTACTCACTGCATGTGCTATATTTGGTTTACAGCACACTATAGTATACATCACACTATCTATAGCATTCACATAAGGGACTCCATCCATGTACTCTCTCTCTTCTTTTGATTGGAGGCTTTGATACTTAGAGAGAGACATATGGCTAGGCAATGGTGTCTCTACAAGTTTGGCCTTCTCCATCCCAAATCTTTTTAGAACTTTCTGGATATATCCTCTTTATGACAAATGGAGCACTCTTTTGCATCTATCTCTGCAAATCTCTATTCTAAGGATCTTCAGTGCTGGACCCAGGTCTTTCATCTCAAATTCAGTTGATAATGCCCTTTTCAGCTTTTTCACAAATTCAGTTGATAATGCCCTTTTCAGCCTTTTCACAGTCTTCATACTCCTGCTAGTTATAAGCATATCATCAACATACAATAGCAGGTACAGAATATCCTTTTCATCTACATCCTTGATGTAGACATAAATATCATGTTCACATCTAATAAATTCCAGGCTCAAAACAAAGCTATCAAATCTGTGATACCATTGATGAGGAGATTGTTTTAGACCATACAGTGACCTCTTCAGTAAATACACCTTTTTCTCCTGTCCAATCTCCATGAAATCATCTGGATGTTTCATATAGATTCTCTCCTCCAATGAGCCATGAAGGAAGGCCATCTTCACATCCATCTATTCCAACTCCTTGTTGTATTGTGCCACCAATGACAGTAAAATCCAAATAGATGTATGATGCACCATAGAAGAGAAAACTTCTATGTAATCTATCCCTTCCCTTTGTGAGTATCTCTTTGCTACTAATCTTGCCTTGAATCTGACTCCACCTTATTCTGAAGGTGCTTCCTTCTTTATGAACACTCATTTTCTTTGCTACCAGCCTTGCCTTGAATCTGAGTCCATCTTGTTCTGAAGGTGCTTCCTTCTTTATGAACACCCACTTTGAGCCAATAGGTCGAGCACCTTCTAGCAGATCCATCAGTTGCCATGTCTAATTTTTATTCAATGATTCCATCTCCTCCATCATGGCTTGCATCCATGAATCATGATCCTCACTCTTCATGGCCTCTACACAATTCTTTGGATCTCCATTAGCAGTGATGAGTGCATAGAAGATAACCTCATCAATGTCATATCTGACCAACCTTCTAATAGTATGCTGGAGCTTGTGCAAAGCCACTCCCACTGGCATATCTCTACTTGAAATCTATGATTAATCCTGCACATCCATCTGAACTGCTAGCCCTCCATACTGATTTTCAGTCTGAGACAAAATTTTTCTACCTAGCTCCATCTCAATAGAAACACTCCTGTAAGTGGATGTAACCTACATGCCATCATTCTTTGACTGGCCACCGCTGTTCATCTTTATTTTTTCAGTTGCTCTTGTACTCCTAGGCCTCTCTAAGATGCTTTTTTCATCAAAAATGATGTCTCTACTGATCACTACCTTTTGTGCTTCAGGATTCCATAGCAGGTATCCCTTGACTCCTTATGGGTACCCTATAAATATCATCTTTTAAGATTTAGGGTTCAATTTACTTCTCTTAGTTGCCTTCACATGTGCATAGGCTGTGCAACCGAAGATCTTCAGATGGCCAAGCTCCACTTTCTTTCTACTCTAGACCTCTTCTAGAATGCCTCCATTCAGCTTGCAGTGAGAAAACCTATTGATAAGAAAATAAGAAAAAAGTTAAAACATCATCCCAAAAGAATTTTGGAAGTGATGCCTGTAGCCTTAAACTCTGTGCCTTCTCGATCAGTGTTCAGTTCATCCTTTCCACGATGCTATTCTACTAGGAAGTCATCTTCACCATGTAATAATGTTTGATACTATTTTCTTTACAGTACCTTATGAACTCCAGGCTTGTATACTCCCCTCAATTATCCGACCTCAGACACTTCACATGTCTTTCTGACTCCTTCTCAACTTCAGCTCTCTAAGCTTTGAATTGGGCAAACACCTCTGACTTTTCTCTGATCAGATAAATCCACACCTTTCTTGAGAAGTCATCAATGAAAGTGACAAAATATTTTACCCCATCTCTAGCTGATCCAAGAGCTGATCCCCACACATCTGAGTGTACTAAATCTAGCACTCCTTCATCGTGCTTGGTATTTTTGGCAAACTTTATCCTATACTATTTACCAAAGATGCATGGCTCACATAAATCCAGGCCCTCCTTCTTCAAAGCTAGGATCATCCATCTTCTGTTGAGTTTAGTGAGCCCTCGATCACTCATATGATCCATCCGATAGTGCCATAGCCGATATAAGAGCTGCTCCTCCTGTACCGCTACTAGTATCTCTGTACTATTGTTTATCACTAAGCTTTCCATTCTATAAAAATTATTGCTCAATCTTCTACCTCTCATCACCACCAAAGCTTTCTTAAATATTTTCAGACATCCACTCCTAGCCTGGCTACTAAAAGTATAACCCTGCTCCTCCAAGTAGCCCAAAAAAATTAAATTCTTTTTCAATTCTGGTATATGCCTGATATTTGATAATGTACGAATGATCCCATTGTACATTCTTATCCTAAATAAGCAAACTTCGTCTACTGTGCATGGGTGATCATCTCCAAGATCGACACTTGCTCCATCGATCTTCTGGTAGGTAGAAAACTACTCTCGATAAGAAATATGTTGGGAATTATGTCCTAAAGCCAATCATCAGTCTGCTGATGGTTGAGATATTATAATTAATTTATTAATTAATAAAAATATTTGACATTTTTTTCATCATAAGTTTACATCTTCTAATGAACTCCATTATTGTGATGAAGTCCTTAGGACTATTTAGTTTTGATAAAAAAAAGAATTTATCGATTAGTCCTTAAATTTGTTCATGACCAAATGATAGGCTGTTAATTAGGACGACAGCATCTATCGAGCATAGATCGCTATATATCATATAGGTTGATTGTCCTCTTAATCAAGGTGTGTAGAGACACTGGTATGGCATACAGATGAGATGTATGGGTACATCATCATTGAACGTGACCAACTCCAAAGCATTCTGCTATCGAGAATATCTCTGATGGGATATAGGTATAAGTATCCCTTAGACCTGAGATCACCTCAATAACTTATAAGCAATTCACTATGCTTTGGTACTGAATTAACTAAATTTCTAATTCAATAATGAAAGGCTTCTGGGCATAGTCAAGTACTTATGAAGTCGAAGTATGATCAAGATGGAATTGACCACTCCAAGAGTTGGAGAAGAATGTATCACTGTATTTCAATATAGCAAAATCTTGGCTAGGGTAATCCATCAGATGGATTTGATATTTTAAAATACAATGTGGACAAACTGATTAGAGTTGATAGTTGAACTCTGATGTGTCCTACGAGCATTATGGTCAAGGGGATAAATTATATGGAAACTATATCTGTATGGGTTCTAAGAATGGTGTTCTACACCTTCGACCTATCCAGCCGTCGGGTATTATTGCTAGATGATCACTTCGATTGGTATAAAAATTTATTTCTATGCTATCGACTTAGATTTGAACCTATGAGGTCACATACATTAGAGCTTAGGATCTAATCGGATGGTTGATCAACGATTAAGAATCGTTCTAAGATTAAACAATCAATACAATTGGTGTTTAACCTAGTGCAAGTATTGTAAGAGGATCGATTAGTAATTGAATTACTAATTAACTTAATTTGATTAAGCCAATAGACTGAGATTAAGTTAATTAAATATGATTTAATTAGATTTAGTTTGGACTTGATTGGATCAAGTCCAATTGGTTTATTAAATAAGACAAGTGCAAGGAAGAACTAGTCCTAGTCTAACTAGGACTCAGATTAATCTAATTTTTTAATTTAATTAAAAATAAATTAAAATTTAATTTAATTTAATTAAATCCTTTAATTGATTAAGATTTTATTTAATTATGTTAGTTTAGTCTTGATTTTATTTGGTTAAAAGATCTTGTTTGATTAAGTCAAAACAGGAATCCTAGTGTGACTAGGACTCCCTATCTCCTTGCACCACCTTGGTCCCAACATCCTCCATACCTATTTTTTAGATATTTTTTATATAAAATCTCTTTATTCCTGATTTTCATGTTCCCTCTCTCCCTTCAAGTCATATATGGAAGTTAGGTGGAAGGCCAAGTCAAAGGAGGAATTGGTTTTGCTTAGAATTTTATGAGATAGAATCCTTGTTGACCAAAATATCTTCCCTTGAGTGCCACCCTCTCTTTTAATTAATTCTTCTCTTATTCTATGAAAATAATATTTTTTTTATGTGCCCTTCCTTGTTGGTCTATGCCAAAAATTATGGAGGCGTCCAAGAGTTGGGCGCCCTAACAACTTCCCATGTTTGGATATTCCTAGTCTAAAAATTTGACCTAACTTGGACTCTTCTTTTTTTCTATTTATTGGATGAATTTTATTTTAATTTTTTTATAAAATATAGAGCTTTGGGAGAGGTTTGGGGTATGCAAAAATTAGAGGAAGAGGGTCCTTGGGCATGGGGGTTCCATAGGCACCAAACTAAGTGTCTAGGTGAGAGAAAAGAGAAGAAGAAGAGGGTCTTCTTCTAGGGCTATTTTATTTTCAATATCTCCTTCTTTCTTTTGAGTTTTTTTGAGAGAGTCTCAGACCAGCAAACTCTCATCTTCTTTCTCATATTTTGGAGAGTCCAAATTTCAAAGAAGGGAGCATCGAATCGACTGTCGAAGAAGGATCAGCATAGTACTAACATGCTGTGCTGATTTCCTGCATCGGACTTTAGATCAGAGATCGTAGACTTGTGTGGATGACTCCTAGAGGTCGGATACGTGTGCGGTTTATGACTTTATTCTCAAGTCCAAATCAGTAAGTTAGAATGTCTAAACTTGCTCAGGTAATAAATCTGATCTATAAACTTCATACCTGCATTTGATGTAGTATAGATCAAGATTGATTTGATCAACCTTTTTTCTTTCTTATTTAATTTTAATTTTTGATTTAATATCATATCTTGATCATATAATAGATCTGAGATTTATATGTTTACATAATTATTTAAATAAATTTTAGATTTATTTAAGTCTTTCGCTGCAAGATCTTGAAAAAGTTTTAAGATCTACCTATGAAATCCTAGATCTGATTCCTTCAGTTGGTATCAAAGCCTTGGTTCTTATTACATAATTTTTATGTATATCTAGATTATTTCTTAGATTAGATCTAATTTATAATTTAATTATTAAATTTAACATTAAAAAAAAATATTTTAGATTGCACGGACTGCCATAAGGTTGTTCTGCTGTAAGGTTTATCCCTTACAGTGAATAGGTTGTCCTAGTACGTGTTGATCTAAAATATTGATCATAAAATTTTAGATTAAATTTAAGAGATTTTATAATTTAATTAAAAATATTTTAATCTAATTTTAATCATCATAAATATGTTAGATTTAATTTGGAAAGATTTATGATTGATTATTATTGAAACTATTTTAATTACATGAACTTGTTTAGATTAGATCTAAAGTAATTTTATGTTTATTTTACTTGCATATTGATTATGAATCAAACAAGCAACTTGGTTGATAGAACCATATTATAAAAATATTTTACAAATATGAAATTCATTTTCGAAAAGCCGAACCCCAATCCTCAGCCTAAAACTTAATTGAGAATTAAGAAGTTGATTGATTAGGATCCAGGATTGTAAATTGAAGATCCTAAGACACAAATCATAATACATTGGGTTAAATGGATTAGTGGGGATTAGGTTCATTAATTGGGTTAGACCTAAGGTTAGATTAAAGAATGGACTTATCTTAGATTAGGTCAAGAATTCTCTAGATCAATTACAATAGTTGTAGTTGGTCAAGTCCATGTCTATAACAAGACCTAAGATGGACTTGATTCTTGGCTATGCAGTCTAGCACGAACTATTAGGTTGATCTAATTGAAATTAATTAAATCAGTTAGTGTCTAAGATAAACCAGACCAGTGGTTTTTAATTGGCAGCCTGCTTATCTGACCATTTTTGATGGTGTCTAAGGAAAGCCTGGTAGACTCTTCCACTGATTGAACTTACCTGATCTCTTGATGAGATTATGTTTTGATTGGATTGCTTGACTATTCAAGCTAACCCAGGTCAGCTAGGTAAATTAGTTTGACTGATTTAGGTGCTCCTAGATCAGCCTATTAATTATCTTCCTTAAGCTAACTTGGTGAAGTTAGTAGAAGGATCATGACAAGTTGGTTAATCTGACATACTCATTTCTATAAATAAATCCTCTAAAATTATTAGGTCCATAAAATAAAATAGTTATATGATAACTGGATCATAGCCTCCCATTAAAGTGGATGATAATGGATCCATCAGTTGGATAATCATTGGAGGTCCAAAGGTCTGGTGCTTATTAGTTGATGAAATTATCATTCATTATATGATCTCTTGGATACATCTTTCTAAATGGTGGTCAGGTGGGCTAACCAAAGTTGGGCCTGATCATTCATTGGTTGGATGGGCCAAGTATGGTCAAGTTAATAGTTGGACCTAATTGGACCCTTTTTTGAGAAGACCAAAGCCAACTGATCAGGGCCTGGGGCAAAATTTAATTACTAAAAATTATTTGGAGAAATAATTGGTTATGAACCTATCCTTAGAAATACATGGGTGGGCCAACCAAAGTTGGGCTTGTGTACAGTCTATGTAGATTCTAGTATCCACTAAGAAATTAGGATAATTCCTCGAATTGAAGGTAGAGGCTACCAATTCGAATAAAATAGTGGAAGAAACCTTTTGATTAAAGTCCAAATCTTTAGGTTTAATGAATCAATTACTAATTAGGTTTTGATTTTTCTTTGTACAGACATGGCCACTTCTCTATCGCTTCGATCATTGTTGGACAATGATAAATTGGTGGGACCCAACTTCGGTAGCTGGTATCGAAAGTTGAAGATTGTCTTAGAGCTTGAACAGATCCTATATGTGCTGACGGATCCTGCACCTGAGGAGCCAGCTATCAATGCGCATGGAACAGTCAGAGATACTTATCAGAAGTGGCTCAGTGATCGAATCATGGTGCATTCCATTATGCTGGCTGTGATGAGTGACGAGTTTAGTGTCAAGTTTGAGATAGCTTAGCCAAACGAAATGCTTCAAGTGTTGGAGGATTCTTTTGGCACACCCAATGATATTGAGAGGCATAAGACTAACTGTGCCATCTTCAACGCCAGAATGTGGGATGGTGCCTCTATCACTAATCATGTATTATACATGATCGAGCTGATAGAGTGCTTGAGCAAGCTCGATTTTTCCTTGCATAAACAACTTGAGAAAGATGCAATACTGAACTCGCTACCCAAGTCTTATCTTCCATTCCTTATACATTATAGAATGTCAAAGTCTGAAGTGGACTACCATGGGTTACTAGGGTTACTTTAGAACTTTGAGAAGGATCATCAACTCCATAAGGAGTCGATGAACTTAGTGGGAGGTTCGTCTTCTCGTTCTCGATTCTTTGGAAAAGAAAATAAGAACAGAAAGAAGAAAGCCAAGAAGGTGCATATTCATGCTAGGATACCTGTGCAAGCTCAAACCCCAAAGACCAAGCCCGATAAAAGTCAAGCTAAATGCTTCTTTTGCAAGAAGCGGGGGCACTGGAATAGGAACTGTCCTTAGTACATTGCCTTCCTGGACTTGAACAGGTAGAGAAAGAAGCAAGCTACTACTGGGCAAGGTATTTATATGATAACTCCTTGCAACTTCTCTATTTGTGATATTACTGACTAAATATTGGATACCGATAGCCCTTACCATATTTGCAATTCATTGCAGGGGTTGCAGGTCAGTAAAAGATTCGAGCAAGGTGAGAGATTCCTGAACATTGGAGATGGAAGATCAGTTCCAGTTCTAGCTTTAGAAATTTTGAAACTTGTATTTGAATCTTGTACCATTGTTCTTAGTGATTGTCATTTCTGTCTTAGTTTCTTTTTAAATATCATTTCTATAGGCCTTTTGGCCATGAACAGTTATGAAATTTTAATAAAGAAATGAGTTTGTAATGTCATTGTGAATTGTGTTACTGCTTTCTGTGGACAATTGAACAATAGTGTATATATGTTATCACAACCTATTAATGTAGTCTATTCTATTGGCAAGCATCCTAGATTAGATAGTGTATCAGATATCTACTTATGGCACTGTAGGCTAAGTCATATAAATAAGAATAGCATAAATAAGTTGACTTAGGAGGAAATCCTTGAAATTAATGATTGTGAATCACTTCCAACCTGTGAGTCCTATTTTCTTGATAAAATGACCAAGTCACCTTTTACTGAAAAAGGTAAGAGAGCCAATGAGCTCTTAGATCTAGTACATACTGATGTATGTGGACTAATGACCACAAGTGCCAGAGGTGGATATGTCTACTTCATCATTTTCATAGATGATCTATCCAGATATGGATATGTCTATCTGATGAAATATAAGTTGGATTCTTTTGAAATGTTCAAATGATTTTGAAGTGAAGTAGAAAAATAAACTGAAAAGAGCATTAAAACTCTTTGATTTGATCGAAGAGGAGAATACCTTTCTGGTGAGTTTCTCACATATCTAGGAGAAAATTGAATTCTCTCCTAATAGACTCCTCCTGAAACACCACAGCATAATGGTGTGTCTAAAAGAAGGAATTGGACTCTGTTAGACATGGTCCAATCCATGATGGAATTTGCCAGCTTACTGATATCCTTCTGGGGATATGCGCTCGAATCGACTTGTTATCTATTAAATAGAGTTCCAACTAAGTCTGTAATTAAAATCCCATATGAGATATGGATAGGGCGTAAGCCAGCACTTTCACACCTTAGGGTTTGGGGGTGCCCGACTTATGTTAAATGGTTAGTTACAGACAAACTTGAACCTAGGTCTGACAAGTGTACATTCATAGGGTACCTAAAAGAGATCAAAGGATACTATTTCTATCATGCTAATGAATAAAAGGTGTTCATCAACCTTAGGACAACCTTTTTGGACAAGGAGTTTCTTGATGAAGGAACTGTTGCCTCTAAGGTTGAACTTGATAAAGTTCAACAGGTAGAAATTCTGACACAGAATGTTGAACCTAAGTCGGATTTGATTAGATCAGATCTAAAGCCTAGTGAACCGCACCATTAAGATGATCCGATAGAGTATCCCGCCATCCAGACAGATACTATAGATTCTTAATCTAGGATGGTGATCCCATCGAACTCGATGAGAATGATAAGGATCTGATCACTTACATGGATGCTATGCAGAGACCCGACTCTGAGAAATGGCTAGAAACCATGAGATCCAAAATGGATTCTATGAAGGTCAATGATGTATGGACATTAGTTGACCCATCTAAAAGGGTTAAATCCATTGGGTGTAAATAGGTCTTCAAAAGTAAGAGGGGTGCAGACAAAAAGGTGAAGACCTATAAAGTCCATCTGATTGTCAAGGGGTATCGTCAACATTATGGTATTGACTATAACAAGACGTTCTCCCCTGTGGCAATGCTCAAGTCCATTCGGATCATGCTTGCCATTATTGCCCATCTAGACTATGAGATCTGGTAGATAGGTGTGAAGACAGCTTTCCTAAATGAAGAGCTGAACGAAGAGGTGTATATGATATAACCTGAAGGATTCACATCCACAAATGAGTCCAAGATGTACAAGCTTTAGAGATCCATTTATGGATTGAAGCATGCATATCGGAGTTGGAACATGCATTTTGATAAAGTGATCAAAATGTATAACTTCGTTAAGAATGGAGAAGAACCCTGTATTTACAAATGGGCAAATGGTCCAGCAGTGGTATTCCTTATTTTGTACGTGGATGATATTCTCTTAATCAGGAATGACATCCCTACACTACAAGAAATAAAAATCTGATTGTCATTATAGTTCACCATGAAGGACTTGAATGAAGCATCCTACATCCTAGGGATGAAGATCTATAGGGATAGATCTAAAAGGATACTTGGTATATCCCAATCCACGTATAGAGAAATTATGCTGAAGAGGTTCAGCATGGAGAATTCCAAAAAGAGCTATCTTCTGATAGGCCAAAAAATTTCTCTCTAAGAAGGATTGTCCTACAACTCCTGAAGAGAGAGAGCGTATGAGTAGAATTCCATATATTTCGATAGTGGGGTCTATTATGTATGCAATGACATGTACGAAATCAGACGTAGCATATTCACTAGGAATAGTGAGTAGATACCAGTTTGACCCTGAAGAAAATCACTGGAAGATGGATAAAATCATCCTTAAGTATTTGAGAAATACTAAGGATCAATGATTGGTTTATGATAAGTCAGATCTGAAGCTTGTAGGGTCTATAGGCTCCAGCTTTCAATCTAATCATGATGATAGTAAAAGTATGTCGAGGTATATCTTTACTCTAAATGGTGGAGCCATCTGCTGAAAAAGTTCTAAGCAGCATATAGTGGTTGGCTCTGTTTGCAAAGTAGAGTACATGGCAGCATCAGATGTAGTAAAAGAAGCTGTGGGGCTGATGAAGTTCATCATCGAGCTTGGAGTAGCAACCTCCATTGATGGTCCAGTCCTGCTCTACTACGACAGCATCGGTGCCATAGCTCAAGCAAAAGAATCGAAGGTACACCAGTGAACAAAGCACATTCTACGCCGCTTCCATTTGGTCCATGAGATCGTGGATCGTGGTGACGTCGACCTTCAGAACTGATGGCCACTAGAAGCAGAACTGTCCTACATACCTAACCATCATGAAAAATAAGAAGGAGACAGGTCCTTCTGAAGGTATGCTTGTTATTGAATCTAACCTTACGATTTCTTCTACATCTAGTTGGGTGCTTAACTCTAGTTCTAGTGCTCATTTGTACACTTCCATATAGGGTCTTAAGGATAATAGGAGGCTGAGGGATGGTGAGATGATCCTACACAACGAAAATGGAGCAAGGATTGCCGCTGTGGCCATGGGAATCTACCCTCTTTGACTATCGTCTGGCTTAAAGGGTTTGATGTTGAGGGGAGTTGGTGGATGTAGGGTGTGGCGGTTGTGCGAAGCAAAATTTGATTTCTATTTTATGTTTAGCACAAGAAGGCTATATAATTAGTTTTCTTAAGGACCATTATAATATTCTTTATGAAAGAAATAAAATTGCAAGTGGTTTTCTTATTAACGGTCTATACCAGTTACATATTGATGTATCTATCTTTAATATTGAGCAAAATGTGAATGCCATAAGATCAAAATGATCTAGGGTTAGTCCAAATGATAGGTATCTATGGCACCTAAGGCTAGGTCATATAGCAGAAGATAGGATTCATAAATTGGAGAAAATTGGGCTATTGAGTTCGTTGACTTTCGAGTCATATCCAATTTGTGAATCATGTCTTCATGGCAAAATGACTAAGCTCCTTTTTTGTAGGACATGGAAAAAGGGCCATGGAACTACTTGCCCTAGTACATTCTGATGTATGTGGCCCATTTGTTGTGCCGACTAGAGGCAACTTTGACTACTTCATAACCTTTACCAATGATTTATCTTGGTATGGGTATGTGTATCTTATGAGACATAAGTTTGAAGCCTTTAAAAAGTTTAAGGAATTTAGACATGAAGTTGAAAAGCAAACTAAAAAACCCATTATGATTTTTTGATCAGATCGAGGATGTAAATATCTTAGTCAGGAATTCCAAGACTATCTCAAGGAAAATGGCATAGTCTCTCAATGGACTCCACCTAGAACACTTCAACTTAATGGGGTTTTAGAACGAAGGAACCGGATCCTATTAGATATGGTCCGATTCATGATGAGCTTCATAGACCTTCCTAATTTTCTTTGGGGACATAGTCTGTTAACTACTATATATTTACTAAATAGGGCTTCCTCTAAAATTGTTCCTACCACACCGTATGAGATATAGCATGGTAAAAAATTAAGTCTGAGTCATCTCAGAATTTGGGATTATCTGACTCATGTCAAAAGACAACAAGCGGACAAGTTAGATTATAGGTCCTTTAGAGCTCGATTTATAGGATATCCTAAAGAATTATTAGGATATTATTTCTACATTCTAGAAGATCATAATGTGATTGTGAGTCGGCATGCCATCTTTCTTGAAAAATAGTTTATTCAAGATGGTGGCATTGAAAAGCAGATCAAGCTCAAGGAGAAAATCTCACAAAAGCAACGAGCTAAGGATCCTATGAAACCAAATCAGGTTGAGCCAATACAATTACAACCTCCTCTATCTCATAGATCGAAAAGGATTTTCCATCCCTCTAAGAGGTACTTAGGTACTATTTCAAAGAAAGTAGAGAAAATGTTCCTCATAGGTAATAGGATTCATGGTGATGATCCCAAAACTTATGACGAGGCGATATCGGATATCAACTTCAAAAAATAATTAGAGGCAATAAAGTCAGAAATTGACTCGATGCACTCAAACCAAGTTTGGACCTTAGTAGATCCACCAAAAGGTATAGTATCTATTGAGTGTAAATGGATCTACAAGAGAAAGATTGGTATAGATGGGAATGTGGAGATATTCAAAGCTAGATCAGTGGCAAAAGGATATAGTCAGCACGAAGAAATTGATTATCAGGATACCTTTTTGCCAATAGCCATGCTAAAATCCATCTGCACATTGCTTGTTGTTGCAGCCTATTTTGATTATGAAATATGACAAATGGACGTGAAAATGATATTCTTAAATGGATACCTTACGGAAGATATCTATATGGAACATCCACTAGGTTTCAGATCTAGTGATGTTGATCACAAAGTATGCAAGCTGCAAAGGTCTATATATGGACTTAAGCAAGCATCTCGGAGCTGGAATACTCATTTTAATGATGTGATCAAATTATTTTATTTCATCAAGAATGATGAGGAACCATGTATTTTCAAAAAGATTAGTGGGAGCGCTATTATCTTCCTCGTACTATACGTGGATGATATCCTCCTTATTGGAAATGATATTTCCATGTTAATCATAGTTAAAATATGATTATCTAAAGAATTCTCCATGAAAGACCTAGAAGAAGCATTCTTTATTCTAGGAATTAAGGTCTATAGAGATAGACCGAATAGAATGCTAGGTCTTTCATAGAAGATGTACATAGAGAAAGTGCTAAAGAGGTTTACTATGGAAAACTCCAAGAGAGAATTGGTACCCTTCAGACATGGCATCCATTTCTCCAAGAAAATGTGTTCCAGCACACCTGAGGAGATTGAATGTATGAGCAAGATCCTTATGCTTCAGCAATAGGGAGCCTCATGTATGCCATGTTATGTACATGACCTAATATAGCCCATGCTGTGAGTGTCACGAGTAGATATCAGTCAAATTCAGGTGAAGAACACTGGACTTCTGTGAAATGTATTCTTAAGTACTTGAGAAGAATTAAGGATATGACGTTGGTCTTTGGTAATGGAGAACTCCAAGTCCAGGGATATACAGACTTGAATTTTATGTCTGATATAGATGATCAAAAGTCAACATCTAGGAGTCTCTTTGTGTGTAATGTGGTGCTGTCAGTTAGAAGAGTTTCAAGCAGATAGTGATAGCAGATTCCACCATGGAAGCAGAGTACATCGCTGCATCAGAAGCTACGAAGGAGGCATTCTGGTACAAGAAGTTTGCCACAGAGATTGAAGTGGTGCCATTCCTCTATACTACGACAATAATAGCGCCATAGCCCTTACTAAGGAGCCGAGATCTCACGAAAAATTCAAGCACATCGAGTGGCGATACTACCTCATCCATGATTATCTTGAAAAAGATTATGTCGAGGTCAAAAGAGTCGACTCCGCAGACAATGCGCCAGACCCACTCATAAAGTCGTTAGGCCAGCAGAAGATCGAAGCCCACCTTGAGAAGATGGGACTTAGATTTATAGCCAATTGGCTTTAGGTCAAGTGGGAGTTTGTTAGATATGTGTGTCCTAGAAGCCAGATTGGCTGACACTTATAATACACTTCTGAGGGTAAAATTATAATTTTAACTATAAATAATAAAATGGATTATTTTTTATCATAGTGTGTATTTGAAAGTGTGTGTGATACATCCCTTGAGTTAATGGTAATGATAGTTTATATTTTCAAGAGTTGAAAATTTAAGATATGAATTTTTATTATTAACTCATAAAATGCTTCCAATCGTAGGATCATCATAAGGATGGTGATTGATCCAGAAGATTGGTGTATGATCGCTTCTTTTAGATAGATGAGTCTTGAGTCTATGGTGTAGAGACATCGGAGTGAGAGTATAGGTACTCATTAGAGAACGAGGGCATTGAGCGTGACCACCTCGAGCAGTCATGAGGAAGTCTATCTTCTCATTGATGACTGGCTCAAAGCTACAGTAGTGTGTCTGGTTCTTTGATCTGAGGTGCATCGATAGTTCATGTTGAGGATGTTATAGTTTGACTACATGATAACTCGGTCTCTTAGCCATTCATAATCCTGAGGTGTATGTTGGGTATAGCATGTTCATTGTAGGAATTGGATTGCACCAATAGGGGATCTATCTACCTCGGTAGATAAGGAGAAGCCCTATGATGATCATGAGAATCAAGTTCATAAGCCTATGGCCATGGTAGAGTGAAATAATAGAAAGAGTTTTCATTAGAGTTTTCATATTGGACTTGAATCGAATGATTAATTCATATGACAAAAATTAGGATTTGATGAGATCACCTTAATCCTAATCTGGTCGAGGCTTAAGATAAAGGAACTTAATCATACAGGTAACTACACCAAAAGGTTCGATTTCAGTTCTAATGGATTGCCACCATATGCTGTTAGTGTCATTAGTAGATTTTGGATGCAATTAGAATGATTTGGATGATCGATCATACTAGTTGTTTGAATCAGAAAAGTTTTGATCCATCGAAAGGTATTTCGATGATGTCGTGATAGAGTCATGACATATCCTATTACCATACAGAACTGAACCTAATTGGATCACACAAACAAGGGTTTGGATCTGGATATCATCAATTGAATTAATCCAATTTAATTAATTTGAATAAGATTCAATTAGGTTCAAGAAAATCGTGCTAGCACACGATTGAGCCTAATGTTCTCCTTTAACAATCATTAAAGCTTGTCTCAACTGAGCCAAATGTGTTTAGGCTCACTAAGGAACCTTTACTTGGTCTAACTGGAGCTTGTCTAGATCAAAAAATGGTTGTCTTAATTTATGAGATAAATTTAAGACAACACTTGTCATTTTTCATCACCTGCTAAATCTTGTCTTCGGATATTGGTCAAATATTGACCCTGGATACTTAGACATTTGCCCACGTGTCATGCACCCATAGGAGAGTACCTGGGGACTTATCCCTTAATAAAAAGTAGATAGGAAGGGGGTGCCACCTAGGGAGGTGTGCACCCTATGAGGATAAAAGATGGAGTTTCATGCAGATGGGACTCCAGGTTGCTTCAGGGGATTAAATTGTATGGCACCAAGAAGTCTTGTTTGACCAGTCTTGGTGCCACTTAAGGAGAGTTTTGAGGGTCTCTCATCTGATTAGATCAGATGATGTCATCCTATCAATCAGATGTGTTGTGAGTTGCATGAGATCGTGATGGCCAGGATGATGTGGCATGCATGGCATAGTAGGGTCTATATAACCCTATTTGCGCCTATAGAAATTCAATTCTTTTGCTTTTAGTCCACACCACATAGCCCCTCTCCCTCCTCCACACCACCCTCTAGTTCTCTCTCTCCTCTCCATGCTAAAGGGCTTTTGGGCATGAACAAGATGCGATCCAAGCAAGTGAAAGGCACCAAAAAAGGAAGAAGGCAGCACTGCTGCGAAGAGACAATGACTGTTCTTCAAAAATTATTTTGAAGATCTTCAAGATCAGATCTAGATCTAATTTTTGGAAGATTGATTGAAAAGAAAAAGATCTTCAGATCTGATCCGAGTGGATACTGGTAGAGGCCAAGCACTTACGTGGCTACATCCAGAACCTCAGGCAAACATCGAGATCATCACAGAATAATTAGATTATCCAAAATAAAGATATAATTAAATTAGATTTAATTTAATTTTTATTTTATTATCAGATCAATGAGGAGTCTTAGATCTGATTAGGATCTTAGAGAAATTTTTTTTTGAAATATCCATCTTGATCCAATCAGATCTGAACGAACCTGATCCGAAAAATAGATTTTTTTCTTCAACTGGTATCAGAGCCAGGTTCCATAATTTATTAGATCTAATTTTAATTTACTTTTGATCCAATAATTAGATAACTTTAGATGTCATATTAGATATGATTAGATCTAAATTTAAAAAATTAAAAATTAAATAATCTAGATCTAAGATGTGTGAGATGCATGACTAGACTAGGAATAGAATTATTCTATGTATAGTCTAGCATGATCATAATTTTAATTTAATAATTATAATTTTTAAATCTATTTATTTATTATTTTTATATATAAATATTATAATTAGATCTAAAAAATAAAAAAAAATTTATTTAATTTTATTCATATGAGATATGATAGATGCATGTTTAGACTAGTTGTAGAATAGTTCTACAAAATTATCTAGAATAAATTTTAATTTAATATGATCAAATTTAAATCTTATTTTTTAGATGTTTATGAGATAATTTAAATATGAAAATATGCATGATATGATACATGAGATGTATGTAAAATATATTTTTAGTTAGATTAATTTTTATATATGTGATATATGATGTAAATCTAATTAGTTTTGTAGATTTATCATGTTTTTGATTAAGACGTTCTCCTTGGCTGTCCGATCATAAGAATGAAGTAGGGATTAAAGGTCCTCTCCTTCCATTCGATGGGGTGTTCTTATGGTGTGTAGGAATGCTGCACGTTCGACCTTAATCAAAAATCAAAAACTTATTTTCTATAAAATTCTAGATCCTGAAATCCTACATATTCATAAAATTGGGTTTGGATTTGGGTAGCTCAATTAGGCCTAGCGGTTAATCAAATCGAATCAAGAGTTGGTTAGGTGGGATCAAGAGTACTTAAATTAACCAACCTAATAGGATTAAGTCTGGGTCAAGGTCGAGTCACATGAGTGATTGATCAAGTTAAGACCTAATTAGACTCAGTGGTTAGAGTTTGGATTATAGGCTAACCTAATTTATTCTGGCTCAATAATTTGGTGTCTAAGGTAAGTTTTGGCAGATACGATCGACTGTTTTTTAATTGGGAGCTACTCGACTCGAATATGTTCTTGTCGAGTTAATGACATATTCCTTCCACCGATCTCACTTACCTTGCCATATTTGTCGGTCAAGTCCTGATCTAAGGTGGCTAACAATATGAGCTAATCCATGCTACTAGGTTAGTCATAATGGTTGTGGCAATGTCAAGTCAAGTTTAAAGAGACCTAAATCAAATCTTCCTAAGAAAAGATTAAGTTTAAGGTCTTCCACCATTGTAGATGTGCGGGTCCTTCCAGGGGTTGATTGTTCTCAGCTGGTCACAGTGGTTCAATTACGTCGGAAAGATGCAATCATGTCTATTAAGCATTGGATGCTATGGGCTAGAGGATGGATTGGGCTCAATATTTTGGATATAGTGAGAGACCCAATTAAGAATCCAATCTACAAAAATGGTAGGTCTGACTTAACTAAAGAGTGGATCAATATTCTGAGCATGGTGAGATTCATGAATTAGAAATCAAGTCTGGGTACACCATGATTAGATAATCATTGGACAAGAGTTGTTCACTCATTGGCTAACCCATCATCAATAACTATTAGGTGAGGTGATGAGTCAGTAGGTGGGACTGTACCATCCACTAGAAATCAATAATCATGGAGATTTTTGCATCTCTACAGAGAAAGTTTAGGAATCCGAGAAAATAGTAGGAGCTAATTTATTTAAAAATCAAATTTCTAAATAAATTGGTCAAGTCTTAATTACAAAATCTAACTAGAAATTTTGACTCTCTGCAGGAAAAAGAAAAATATTTGCATCCAACCCACTAGTCCATATCCTGGACATCCATAGACTGACCGAATCCATTTACAAGGATTGGCTTCGGAACTTCAAAATTATTTTGGATTTCGAGAAGTTGACTCATGTATTGGATCATGATCCCTCCACCTTACCAGCTCATCCATCCGCTGAACAGAGAGCATCTCTTGATAAATGAATGGATGAAGATAATAAGGTCAAATACTATATGTTGGGCTCGATGTCTGATGAGCTTCAGCACCAACATAAAGATATCAAGACTTTCTACCAAATATTGGCTCACCTATAAGAGTTGTTTGGTGAACAAAGTCGTGAAGTCAAATATTAGGTCACTAAACGACTATTTAAGGCTAAAATGCATGATGGATAGTCAGTCCAAGATCATTGTTTGATGATGATCAAGGACTTGGATGAACTTGAAAAGCTCAGAGTGAAGTTAGACCAAGATCTATAGAATGATATAATTCTGCAATCCTTGACTGATGCGTATGGGTAGTTCATCATGAACTATCATATGCATAAACTTTAGAATACTCTGGTCGAGCTTATGAATATGCTAGTTACTGTTGAGCTTTCTATGAAAGATTCTAAAGACTCAGTACTTGCTATGAAATGGATTTCTTCCAAGAGAAAGTCTTTTGGAAAGAAGAAGTCTGTGAAAAAGTAGAAGGTGGAAGGTGGAAAGAAAAAGAAGATAGAGCTGAAGAAGAAAGCCACTGATAAAGGAAAGTATTTCCATTGTAATACCGATGGCCACTGGAAGCAAAACTATCCTACATACTTGGCCATCCTAAAAAATAATAAGAAGACAGGTCCTTCTAAAGGTATGCTCGTTATTGAATCTAACCTTACGATTTCTTCTGCATCCAGTTAGGTGCTTGACTCTGGTTCTAGTGCTCATTTATGCACTTCTATGCAGAATCTTGAGGATAATAGGAGGTTGAGGGATGGTGAGATGATCCTATACATTAGAAATGAAGCAAGGATTGCTGTTGTGGCCGTGGGAACCTATCCTCTTCGACTACCGTCTGGCTTAGATTTAGTACTTAGGGATTGTTATTATGTGCCTGCTGCAAGTAGGAATTTGATTTCTATTTCATGTTTAGCACAAGAAGGTTATGTAATTAGTTTTCTTAAGGACCATTGTAATATTCTTTATGAAAGAAATAAAATTGCAAGTGATTTTCTTATTAACGGTCTCTACCAGTTACATATTGATGTATCTATCTTTAATATTGAGTAAAGTATGAATGCCATAAGATCAAAATGACCCAAGGATAGTTCAAACGATAGGTATCTATGGCACCTAAGGCTAAGTCATATAGCAGAAGATAGGATTAACAAATTAGAGAAAATCAGGCTATTGAGTCCGTTGACTTCCGAGTCATATCCAATTTGTGAATCATGTTTTCATGGCAAAATGACTAAGCTCTCTTTTTTTAGGACATGAGGAAAGGGCCATGAAACTACTTGTCCTAAGACATACTGATGTATGCGGCCCATTTGATGTGCTGGCTAGAGGCAACTTTGACTACTTCATAACCTTTATCGATGATTTATCTCAGTATGAGTATGTGTATCTTATGAGACACAAGTTTGAAGTCTTTAAAAAGTTTAAGGAATTCAGACATGAAGTTGAAAAGCAAACTGAAAAATCTATTAAGATTCTTCGATCAGATCGAGAAGGTGAATACCTTAGTCAGGAATTTCTGGACTATCTCAAGCAAAATGGCATAGTCTCTCAATGGACTTCACCTGGAATACTTCAACTCAACGAAATTTCAGAACAGAGAAATCGGACCCTATTAGATATGGTTCGATCTATGATGAGCTTCATAGACCTTCCTGATTTTCTTTGGGGACATAGTCTATTAACTGCTATATATTTACTGAATAGGATTTCTTCTAAAATCAATCCTACCATACCATATGAGATATGGCATGGTAAGAAATCAAGTCTGAGTCATCTCAAAATTTGGGGTTGTCCGACTCATGTCAAAAGACAACAAGCGAACAAGTTAGATTATATGTCCTTTAGAGCTCGATTCATAGGATATCCTAAAGAATCATTAGGATATTATTTCTACATTCTAGAAGACCACAATATGATTATGAGTCAGCATGCCATCTTTCTTGAAAAATAGTTTATTCAAGATGGTGGCATTGGAAAGCAGATCAAGCTCGAGGAGAAAATCTCACAAAAGCAACGAGCTAAGAATCCTATGGAACCAAATTAGGTTGAGCCAATACAATCACTGCCTCCTCCATCTCATAGATCGAAAAGAATTTTTCATCCCTCTGAGAGGTACTTAGGTACTATTTTAGAGAAAGTAGAGAAAATGTTCCTCGTAGGTAATGGGATTCATGGTGATGATCTCAAAATCTATGATGAGGCGATATCGAATATCGACTCCGAGAAATGGTTAGAGGCAATAAGTCAAAAATTAACTCAATGCACTCAAACCAAGTCTAGACCTTGGTAGATCCACCAGAAGATATAGTACCTATTGGGTGTAAATGGATCTACAAGAGAAAGATTGGTGCAAATGAGAATGTGGAGACATTCAAAGCTAGATTAGTGGCAAAAGGGTATAGTCAGCGTGAAGGAATTGACTATCAGGATATCTTTTTGCTAGTAGCCATGCTAAAATTCATCCGTATATTGCTTACTGTTGCAGCCTATTTTGATTATGAAATATGGCAAATGAATGTGAAAATGACATTCTTAAATGGATACCTTGAGGAAGATATGTATATGGAATAGCCACTAGGTTTCACATCCAGTGATGTTGGTCATAAAGTATGCAAGCTGCAAAGGTCCATATATGAACTTAAGCAAGCATCTCGGAGCTGGAACACTCATTTTAATGATGTGATTAAATTATTTAATTTCATCAAGAACGAGGAGAAATCATGTGTTTTCAAAAAGGTCAGTAGGAACACTATTATCTTCCTCGTACTGTATGTGGATGATATCCTCCGTATTAGGAATGATATACAGACTCGAATTTGGTAACGAAGAACTCCAAGTCGAGGGATATACAGATTCAGATTTTATGTCTGGTATAGATGATCGAAAGTCGACATCTAGAAGTCTATTTGTGTGTAATGTGGTGCTGTCAGTTGAAAGAATTTCAAGCAGATAGTGATAGTAGATTCCACCATGGAAGCAGAGTATATTACTGCATCAGAAGCTACGAAGGAGGCATTCTGGTACAAGAAGTTTGCCGCAAAGATCAGAGGATGCCATCGGATGCCATTTCTCTGTACTACAATAATAATGGCGTCATAGCCCTTGCTAAGGAGCCGAGGTCTCACCAAAAATCCAAGCACATCAAGCGGCGATACCACCTCATCCGCGATTATCTTGAGAAAGATTACATCGAGGTCAAGAGAGTCGACTCCGCAGATAATACGGCAGACCCGCTCATAAAGCCATTGGGCTAGCAGAAGATCAAAGCCCACCTTGAGAAGATGGAACTTAGATTTATAGCCAATTAGCTTTAGGTCAAGTGGGAGTTTGTTAGATATGTGTGTCCTAGAAGCCAGATTGATTGACACTTATAATACACTTCTAAGGGCAAAATTATAATTTTAATTATAAATAATAAAATAGATTATTTTCTATCAAAGTGTGTATTTGAAAGTGTCTGTGATACATCCTTTGAGTTAATGGTAATGATAGTTCATATTTTTAAGAGTTGAAAATTTAATACATGAATTTTTATTATTAACTCATAAAATGCTCCCGACCGTAGGATCATCATGAGGATGGTGATTGATCTAGAAGATTGGTGTACGATCGCTTTTTTTGGATAGATCAATCTTGAGTCTATGGTGTAGAGACACTAGAGTGAGAGTACAGATACTCATTAGAGAATGAGGGCACTGAGCATGACCACCTCGAGCAGTCATGAGGAAGTCTATCTTCTCGTCGATGACTGGTTCGAAGCTGCAGTAGTGTCTCTGGTTCTTTGACCTGAGGTGCATCGATAGTTCACCTTGAGGATGTTATAGTTTGACTACACCATAACTCAGTCTCCTAGCTATTCGGAATCCTGAGGTGTATGTTGGTTATAGCATGTTCATTATAGGAATTGGATTGCACCAATAGGAGATCTATCTATCTTGGTAGATAAGGAGCAGCCCTATGATGATCATGAGAATCAAGTCCATAAGCCCATGGCCATGGTAGAGTGAAATAATAGAAAGAGTTTCTATTAGGATTTTCATATTGGACTTGAATCAAATGATTAATTCATATGACGAAAATTAGGATTTGACGAGATCACCTTAACCGTAATCCGATCGGGGCTCAAGATAAAAGAACTTAATCACATAAAAAACTACACCGAGAGGTTCAGTTTTAGTTTTGATGGATTGCCACCATATGCTGCTAGGTGTCACTGGTGGATTTTGGGAGTAATTAGAATGATTTGGATGATCGATCATACTAGTTATCTGAATTAGAAAAGTTCTGATCCGTCGGAAGGTGTTTCGATGATGTCGATGATAAAGATCATGACATATCCCATTACCATATGGAACTGAATCTAATTGAGTCACACAAATAAGGGTTTGGATCTGAATATCGTCAATTGGATTAACCCAGTTCAATTGATTTGAATAATATTCAATTAGGTTCAAGAAAATCGTGCTAGCACATGATTGAGCCTAATGTTCTTCTTTAACAATCATTAAAGCTTGTCTTGACTGAGCCAAATGTGTTTGGGCTCACTAAGGAACCTTTACTTAGTCTAACTGGAGTTTGTCCAGGTCAGAAAAGGGTTGTCTTAATTTTTGAGATAAGTTTAAGATAACACCTATCATTTTCCATCATCTGTTAAATTTTATCTTCGAACATTGGTCAAATGTTGACCCTAGACACTTAGACATCTGCCCATGTGTCATGTACCTATAGGAGAGTATCTGGGGACTTGTCCTCCTACTAAAAGTAGATAGGAAGGGGGTGCATACCTAGGGAGGCATGCACCCCATGAGGATAAAAGATGGAGTCCCAAACAGATGGGACTCCAGGTTGCTTCAGGGGATTAAATTATGTGGCTCTAAGAAGTCTTGTTTGACTAGTCTTGGCACCACCTAAGAAGAATTTGGGGGTCTCTCATCTAATTGGATCAGATGATATCATCCCACCAATCAGATTTAGATCCGATTGCACAAAGGACCATGATTGGCCAGGATGATGTGGCACTGCATGGCGCAGCAGGGTCTATATAAACCTTGTCTGCACCTAGAATTCAATTCTTCTGCTTTTAGCCCATGCTACATAGCCCCTCTCCCTCCTTGTCCATGTCACCCTTTGGTCCTCTCTCTCCTCTTCATATCCAAGAGCTTTTGGGCATGAACAAGGTGCGATCCAAGCAAGTGAAAGGCGCCAGGAAAGGAAGAAGGCAGCACTACTGCAAGAGACAATGACTGTTCTTCAAAAACTATTTTGAAGATCTTCAAGATCAGATATCGATCTAATTTTTACAGGATTGATTGAGAAGAAGAAGATCTTCAGATTCTGCCCGAATGGATACTCATAGAGGTCAGGCACTTGCGTGGCTACATCTAGAACCTTAGGCAAACATCGAGATCATCACAGGATAATTGGATTATCCAAAATAAAGATATAATTAAATTAGATTTAATTTAATTTTTATTTTATTATTAGATCAATAAGATTAGATCTGAGAAGTCTTAGATCTAATTAGGATCTTAGAGAAATTTTTTTTTAAAATATCCCTCCTGATCCAATCAGATCTGAATGAACTTGATTCAAAAAATAGATTTTTTTCTTTAATTATGTTCCAAAGCCAATCATTAGTCTGCTAATGGTTGAGATATTATAATTGATTTATTAATTAATGAAAAATATTTTAGCATCTTTTTTTATCATAAGTTTACATCTTCTAATGAACTCCATTATTGTGATGAAGTCCTTAGGACTATTTAGTTTTGATAAAGAGAGGATTTATCGATTAGTTCTTAAATTTGTTCACGATCAAATGATAGGCTGTTAATTAGGATGACAGCGTCTATCGAGCATAGGTCACTATATGTCATATAGATTGGTTGTCCTCTTAACTAAGGTGTGTGGAGACACTGGTATGGCGTACAAGTGAGATGTATGGATACATCGTCATTGAACGTGACCAACTCCAGAGCATTCTACTATCGAGAATGTCTCTGATGGGATATAGGTATAAGTATCCCTTAGACCTGAGATCACCTCAGTGACTTACAAGCAACTTACTATATTTTGGTACCGAACTAACTGAATTTTTAATTCAGCAATAAAAGACTTCTGGGCATAGTCAAGTACTTGCGAAGTCAGAGTGTGATCAAGATAGAATTGACCACTCCAAGAGTTGGAGAAGAATGTATCGCTATATTTCAATATAGCAAAACCTTGGCCAAGATAATCCATCAGATGGATTTGATATTTTAAAATATAATGTAGACAATCTGATTAGAGTTGACAGTTAAACTTTGATGTGTCCTACGAGCATTGTGGTCAAGGGGATAAATTATATGGAAACTATATTCGCATGGGTTCTAAGGATGGTGTTCTACACCTTCGACCTATCCGGCCATTGGATATCATTATTAGATGGTCACTTCGATTGGTATAAAAATTTATTCCTATACTATTAGCTTAGGTTTGGACCTATGAGGTCACACACATTAGAGTTTATGATCTGATTGGATGGTTGATCAACGATTAAGAATCGTTTTAAGGCTAAACAATCAATACGATTGATGTTTAACCTAGTGCAAGTATTGCAGGAGGATTGATTAGCAATTGGATTGCTAATTGATTTAATTTGATTAAGTCAATAGGCTAAGATTAAGTTTAATTAAATATAATTTAATTAAATTTAGTTTGGACTTGATTCGATCAAGGTCAATTGGTTTATTAGATAAGCCAAGTGCAGGAAAGAACTAGTCCTAGTCTAACTAGGACTCTGATTAACCCAATTTTCTAATTTAATTAGAAAATAAATTAAAATTAAATTTGATTTAATTTAATTTAATTAAGTTTTTAAATGGGTTAGGGCCTTATTTAATTAGGTTGGTTTAATCTTGATTTTATTTGGTTAAAAGATCTTGTTTGACCAAGTCAAAATAGGAGTCCTAATGTGACTAGGACTCCTTATCTCCTTATGCCACCTTGGTTCCAATGCCTCTCATACCTATTTTTTAGATATTTTTCATGGAAAATCCCTTTCTTCTTGATTTTCATGCCCCCTCTCTCCCTTCAAGTCACATATGGAAGTTAGGTGGAAGACCAAGTCAAAGGAGGAATTGATTTTGCTTAGAATTCTATGAGATAGAATCCTTGTTGACCAAAACATCTTTCCTTGAGTGCCGCCCTCTCTTTTAATTAATTCTTCTCTTATTTTATGAAAATAATCTTCTTTTCTATGCACCCTTTCTTTTTGGTCCATGCTAAAAATTGTAGAGGCGTCCAAGAGTTGGGCGCTCCAACAACTTTCCATGTTTGGATATTCCTAGTCTAGAAATTTGACCTAACTTGGACTCTTCTTTTTTTCTATTTATTGAATAAATTTTATTCTAATTTTTTTGTAGAATGTAGAGCTTTGGGAGAGGTTTGGGGTATGCAAAAATCAGAAGAAGAGGGTCCTTGGGCATGGGGGTTCCATAGGCACCAATCTAAGTGTCTAGGTGAGAGAAAAGAGAAGAAGAAGAGGATCTTCTTCTAGGGCTATTTTATTTTCAATCTCTCCTCCTTTCTTTTGAGTTTTTTTGAGAGAGTCTCAGATCAGAAAACTTTCATCTTTCTTCTCATATTTTAGAGAGTCCAAATTTTGAAAAAGGGAGCATCGGATCGACCGTCGAAGAAGGATCAGCACAATACTAGCATGCTATGTTGATTTTCTGCATCGAACTTCAGATCAGAGATCGTAGGCTCGTGTGGATGACTCCTAGAGGTCGGACACGTGTGTGGCTTATGACTTCATTCTCAAGCCTGGATCAGCAAGTTAGAACATCTAAATTTGCTCAGTTTATAGATCTGATCTATAAACTTCATACCTACATTTGATGTAGTGTAGATCTAGGTTGATTTGATTAACCCTTTTTTTTCTTATTTAATTTTAATTTTTAATTTAATATCATGCCTTGATCATGTAATAAATCTAAGATCTAGGTATTTACATAGTCATTTAAATAAATTTTAGATTTATTTAAGTCCTCCATTGCAAGATCTTGAAAAAATTTCAAGATCTACCTGTGAAATCCTAGATCTGGTTCCTTTAAAATATAGTGATAAGAGCATGCTGAATCCAATATCCATATAGTATCACACTCTGTAGATCCATCTGATACAACTAGCAGGTCTTTTCCATTGCTCACCAAAGATGTATCATCCATCTTGCTAGTCTTTCCTTTTTTTGATCTCAAAAAGGGACAATCTCTTCTCAGGTGTCCAGACTGATGACATTTATAATATTTCAATGTCTTCCTCTGATCCTGAGACTTTGATCTACCTTTGAATTTTTTTTTTGTCTTCTTCTTTGATCTTTTCTATCTTTCATTCACCGCCAAAATCTTAGACTTGGGATCTTTCTTGTAGGTCTTTTTTCTCTGCTCATTCGATCTAAGCACACCAACAACTTCTTCATAGTTTAGGATCTTCTTTGCATAAACTAAAGTTGTTATGAGATCATCATACGAGCCTAGGAGAGAATAAAGCAACAGCAACATCCGATCTTCCTTGTCGATCTTCACATCTAAACTCATTACCTCAGAACACATCTGATTGAATCTTTTGATATGTGCAACAAGATCTTCGCCTTCGGGCATCCTCAGATAATACAGCTATTTCTTCAACCACAGCTTATTTATCATATTCTTCTCCATGTATGTGTTCTCCAGTCTTGTCCAGAGCCTCTTTACCATGGTTTCTATGCAAACCTTAGGTAGAACTTGATCGACCAAGCACATTTTGATTGTGCTAAAAGTAATTTTCTCCAACTCTTTCCAATCCTTAGCACTGATCTTTTCTGGCCTTTCTCTTATCAAGACTTTGTAGATTCTCTGCTAAACCAACAAGTCCTTTATTCTTTGTTGTCACAGGATAAAATTTTTCTTGCCATCAAACTTCTCAAAATTCACTTTGAGTCCACTTGATCCCATGACTTTAAGCAAGTCAAAAACAAAATCCTAACACCCTTTCACGATCACACACCAACAAAACTATCCTTCAAAGATGATCTAAATGTTCTAGATCCTCTTTTCAACCTTTTATACCACCGTTCCTCCGTATAACAAATCTTCACCTCAATCTAGAGATAACCACGAAGCAAATAAGAAATTTTTAGGATAAAACCTGGTGCAATAAATTCTGGATGTTGAAATCCTAGGTGCCTTTCTTCCTTCTATGCAACACCACTTTGATACCAATTATTATGAAAATTAATTCCACACATGGACTAACATGATCTTTGGTGATCAGCCAAGCAATAAGGAAGAACTTCTTAGAGATTACTGTAGAAGCATGATTAATGGATTCAAGGAATAGAGAAGAAGAGTAGGAGAGATTTCTGAAAGAAAAGAGCTTTATTTCAATGAATTCAACATCTTATACAATCTTGACATATTTTCAGTATATATACTTTACAAAAAGATCAAGCTCCAAGCTTATAGAAAAACTCTTCAAATCCAAAACAACCCACGTATATAAAACATACCCATGAAAACTGAGTCGACTAACCTACGACTAGGTCAGCTCTATCTGAGACTGAGCCGACCCAGTTGTGTATCATGTCAATAGTCCAAAAATACTGCTTTCTATCTAAATTTTTCTCTGAGACATAGCCGACCAGTCTTGGACTAAGCCGACCCTATTTCCAACTTAGCCAACCCAGTCTTAAGGTGAGCCGGCTAAGTTTCTGAATGTTGCTACCCAGGCTAATTTTTCTTTTGGTTTGCTCCTATCTTTTCATGATCTATCATCTCATGTTCTTAAGATTTGGGAGTGCCACTTTTGAGCTCACACTAGGTATCTTAAGGCCAGATTTGAAAGATCTTAAGGTGGCTAACTCAGGATTTGGATTGAAATTAAGTCCATAGGATGAGAGCATGCAAGACTTGGGCTTGGGTGAGTGCTTTCATGTATGGATTAGCTAGGAGAGTTTTTGAGCTAGGGTTTATTAGGGTTCATGTAGAAATCCTAGGATCTATAAATCCATTGTATTATAACAATTTAACTTAAGAGAGGAATCAATATAGAGCTTTTCTTCCTAACTCTTTTTTTCTTTTCTCTCTATTTCCAATGCCAAACCCTAGTATTGCCACCCGCTTTTTTTGTTTTTCTTTGTTGTTCTTCAATTCTCTAGTTTAATGCCTAGATCCACATAAGAGATCGGTCCATGGCTATGGTATCTAAGTAGTTGTTGGTATAATAATTGATATTAGATTCTAATAATTAGTATTAGAGCCCAGTTGAGCATGGCAGAAGAAGAAGATCATATTTTTAGCAAAGGATCAGCAAAGGTTCAGATCTAAAGGTTTCTCCAAGTTTTGTGAGAAAGAAAGAGATTTAGGGGCTATTGTCCACCATTCCTAGTTAGGTATCTTTTAGATCTACATCTTGTATTGTTGTGGTTAGGTTTGATCATGGAAAGTAGTGGGGCAAAGGTTGGATTTGAAAAATTTGATGGGAAAAAAAGTTTCACCATGTAAAAGGTTAGGATGGAGGATCTGCTAGTTCAGATGAGGTTGGATTAGATGACGACAAGCAGTGGATGTCCTTAAAAAAAGGGCATATGCCATGATTAGGACTTGTCTAACAGATGAGATATTGTATGGCATGTTAGAGGAGAGAACTTGTAAAGATTTTTGGTCAAGATTGCATATATTATATATGGAAAAGAACATGTGTAACAAGTTATTACTAAAGAAGCAACTATACAGCCTTCGGATGTAGGAGGGTGAGGATATTGCAAGGCACATTCAATGGTTTGACCGAATGAGCATGGATTTGCTTAACATTGGGATGGAGCTTGAAGAAAATAACAAGAGTCTATAGTTGCTATGTTTGCTACTCGAAAGCTTCGATCCATTGGTAATGACGCTGCTGTACAGTAAGGAGACACTAGTATATGAGGAGATCGTATCAATGTTCATGTCCAATGAGCAGTGGGAGTGGATAAGGTGGAGGTTGTTCAGGAGGTTCTTTTGATTTCAGAGAGATCTCGAAAAGGGAAGAAAAAGGATGAGCAGAAAGGTAGGATGAAGGATAAATGCTTCAAGTATGGGGAAGCAGGGCACTTTAAGCAGGAATGTTTGCTTTAAAAAAAGTGAAAGGAAAGGGAGGAGAAAAGAAGGACATGGATTTCATAGGTTCAGTTACTAAAGGTGAAGAGTCGAATGAGCTCTTGTTGGTTTTGAAGGAGCCCACAAGGTGTCAAAGATCCAAAATGGCTTTGGAGGGGTCCATGGAGTGCAGAGAGTTCAAAAAGATAGCAATGGTGATCAAAGTGCCATGACAGGCTCAATAGGGCAGCATTAAGTAGTTGGTCTTGAGTACAAAATGGATTTTTGCAGCATCATATAGACTTTAGTTTTAGGTGGAGCATCAAGCAGAGGTGGCTTCGTAGGTGGAGGGAGCTTTGGAACGAGTTCAGAGCAAAGGGGTGTAGGGAGAGGAGCGATATCCCAGCACCAGCACCATAGTATTGCACAAATCTAGATGGAGCAGAGTGTATAAGTGGAGAGGTGTGGCTTTGAGAAGACTGTGTTAGGTGGAGCATCAGGTGCAGCAAGTGTTGGTATAGGAATGCTGCGATTTCTCTAGAGAAGTCTAGGGCAAGTGGTGCAGTTATCGAGCAGAAGGGAGCCTATAGCAAAATTCAAGATGGTGCCAAGCAAGAAAGGATCTTCAGCTATAGAGACAGTCATTCCAAAGATATCCAGGGGAGCTCAAAAGCTGAAGAAAGTTGGTGGTGGCAAGGATGTTCACACAAGGGACTGTTAAGGCATGTAGCGATAATAGAATCGTGTAGAAGGGTGTTGCTAGGTTTGTCAAGACTTGGAGATACTATGGTGGATATTGTAGGAAAGACTATGGTGCTCCCAAGTCTTGGGAAAAAGATGAAGAGAATCCAAGGTATTAAAAAACTCAGCACACAAGAGAGTCGACTTGATTCTGAGATGAGTCGACTCAAATCTAGCAAGAGCTAACTCCAGTCTCAGAGGGGTCAACTCCATCTCAAAGGAATAGAGAGCTGCGTCTGATCAAGATTCTATAGTTGGCATGCAGATGAGTCGACCCCAGTCTCAAAGGAGTCGACTCGGTCTAGAGGGATCGACTTGGTCTCGTAGGAGTCGACACCAATTGCGGGCAGAAATAGAATGGGATTTTTGTTTGGACTAGGATAGGGCTTGATCCTAAATATCTTAAGGTCTAGTTTGAGAGATCTTAAGATGGCTAACTCAGAGCTTGGACTAGGATTAAGTCTATAGGATGAGAGCATACAAGACTTAGGCTTGGATGAGTGCTTTCATGTTTGGGTTAGCTAGGGGAGTTTTTGAGCTAAGGTTTATTAGGGTTCATGTGGAAATCCTAAGATATATAAATCCATTGTATTGTAATAGTTTAACTCAAGAGAGGTATCAATATAGAGCTTTTCTTTCTAATTCTCTCTTTTTTCTCTCTCTGTTTCTAACACCAAACCCTAGTATTGCCGCCCCCTTTCTTTATTCTTTGTTGTTGTTCTTCGATTCTCTATTTTAACATCTAGATCGATGCAAGAGATGTCCACGGCTATGGTATCCAAGCAACTATTGGCATAATAGTTGGTATCAGATCGGTTGCAGGTTCTAACAGTCACTAGTGGATAATGAGACCAGTGAGAATTATTTGGGTAATCAATAATTCTCGATTATTTGAATTAGAAAAAGTTCTAGTCTATTGAAAGGAGTTTCAATAATATTGTTGATGGAGATTATAATATATCCCACTACTAGACAAAAATTGAACCTATGGGATCATGCATAAAAGAAGTTCTTGATTGATCAGATAGTTAATCCGCAATTATGAATCACGTATGGATCTAATTATTAATGTAATTGATGATTAATCCAATGTAATTGTTGCAATTATTAATCTTACTAAGAGTTACTAAGTTGTAGGAGGATTAATTAATAATTGGATTACTAATTGGCTCAATTTGATTGAGCAATAGAGGTAAAATTAAGTATAATGGAATTAGATTCAATTTAGATTGGTTTGGATTTGATTAGATCAAGTCTAATTGGATTATAAAATAACCCAATTGCAAGAGAGATCAACTCCTTATTTGATTAGGACTTGAGTACACCTAATTCCTAATTGGATTAAGATTTAATTGGACTCATAGTTGGACTAGGATTTCTCTTAATTTGGTTGCAACTATTTCCTATTAGATTAAGGCTTTGATTTGGTTTGACCAAGGATCATGAGAAGTTCTAGTTGGACTAGGACTCTCTCTCTTCCCTTGCACCAACATAGGCACCGACACTTCTTAAGCATTAGCATGAGGTTTCTTACACTAATCTCAAATTCACGCAGCCTCACTCCCCTTTCTTGTGTAAAATAATTCATGCTCAAAGGAAGGAGGCATCTAAGAGTTGGATGCCCCCTTTTGAATCCTTATCAAATTTGGTCTTTGACCTAATCTAAAATTTCTTTGACACCACCTTTAAAGGGATTATTTTTCGGCATGAGAAGGCTGGTTTTTACCATGAAAATCAGATATTAGGGCATGGGTTCCTTCTCCTTGGTGTGAGAAAACTAGAGAGACGTCTCTAGGATGTGGGCATGGGTTTGAGAGAGAGAAAAGATAAAAGGGTTCTTCTACCTCCTCTTCTTTAGAGAGTCTATGAAATCCGAGGAAGGATTTAAATCAACCATCAGGAGGTGTCTTCTGCAAGGGAGTTAGCATCCTGGTGAAGACACAGGCCTCTGATCAGATCAAATCCTTGAGTGGATACCTGTAGAGACCAGACATGTGTGTGGCTTTGTAGAATCCTTGCTAGATTACCACGGCAATCGGATTGTGGTGTTCTACTATCCGCGTAATGATATAATCTTCTCTAAATCTAGGTTTTATTTTTCAACATCTTGATCTTGTATGTGATAGATCCTAGGGCATTATTGGGGTTATTTTTGTACTAGCCAAAGACATGACAATGTAGGCTGAATTGAAGATCATCGAAGGCTAGTCGAGGTCCTAATTCAGGCCGAGCTTGATATCATCAAAAGATGAAAGATATGATAATGCAGGATGAATTGAAGGTCATCGAAGGCTGAGGATGAGGTTCTAATTTAAGCCATGCTTGATGTCATCAAAAGATGGAAGCCAGGGTCACAATGTAGGCTTAATTGAAGGTCATCGAAGGCTAAAGCCGAAGTCCTAGTTCAGGCCAAGCTTGATGTCATCCAAAGATGGAAGACATGACAATGCAAGCTAAATTGAATGTCATCGAAGGCTGAAGTCGAGGTCCTAGTTCAGGCCAAGCTTGATGTTATCAAAAGATGGAAGACATGACAATGTAGGCTGAATTGAAGGTCATTGAAGGCTGAGGATGAGATTCTAATTCAGGTTGAGCTTGATATCATCAAAAGATGGAAGCCAGGATTACAATGTAGGCTAAATTGAAGGTCATCGAAGGCTAAAGCTAAGGTCCTAGTTCAAACTGAGCTTGATGTTAGATGTATGCCCTAGAAGTCAGATTGACTGATATTTGTAATACACTTCTAAGAATAATTTTATAATTTTGACTATAAATTAATAAAAGAATTATTTTCTATCATAGTGTGTATTTAAAGTATCTATGATACATCCTTTGGGTTAATGGTAATGATAATTCATATTTTCAAGAGTTGAAAATTTGAGATATGAATTTTCATAATTAACTCATAAATAGTTTTCGTTCGTCGGATCATCATGAGGATGGTGATTGATTCGGAAGGTTGGTGTGCGATCATTTTCTTAGAATAGATGTATCTTGAGTCTATAGTGTGGAGACACCGGAGTGAGAGTGCAGGTACTCATTAGAGAACGAGAGCACTGAGCGTGACCACCTCGAGCAGTCATAAGAAAGTCTATCTTCTCATCAATGACTGGTTCGATGCTATAGTGGTGTGTCTGATTCTTTGACTAGAGGTGCATCGATAGTTCACCTTGAGGATATTATAATTTAACTACATCATAACTCAGTCTTCTAGCTATTCGAAATCTTGAGGTGTATGTTGGCTATAGCATGTTCATTGTAGGAATTGGATTGCACCTATAGAAGATCTATCTACCTCGGTAGATAGGGAGCAACCCTATGATAGTCATGAGATTGAGTTCTTAAGCCCATGGCCATGGTAGAGTGAAGATGATAGAAAGAGTTTTTATTAGGATTTCATATTGGACTTAAATCGAATGATTAATTTATATGATGGGTGTTGGGTTTTTCGAGTTCACCTTAACCCTAATTCAGTCGGAGCTCAAGATAGAAGAACCCAATCACATAGGTAACTGCACAGAGAGGTTCACTTTCAATTCTGATGGGTTGCCACCATATGCTGCTAGGTGTTACTGGTGGATTTTGGGAGCAATTAGAATGATTTTGATGATCGATCATTCTAATTGTATGAATCATAAAAATTTTGGTCCATCGAAAGATATTTCAATGATGGAGATCACATGTCTCATTATCATACAGAATTGAACCTAACTGGATAATACAAATAAGAATTTATATCTGAATATCATCAATTGAGCTAACCCAGTTTGATTGATTTGGATTAGATCCAATCAGGTTCAAGGTAATCATGCTAGCACACGATTGAGCCTGACTTTCTCCTTACGTAATCTTTCTGATTCATTGCAATTGAGTTAAATTTGATTTGACTCATTTTTATATCTTGAATGGATTTATTTTCATCTGACTAAAACCTATCCAGATCAGATTAATTATAGAAATTAAATCCATTCATAGTGCAAATGGACCAGGGTCAAAAGTTGATCTATTTGAGAGAATTAAGGGTCACTTGATCAGATGCTTCTAAAAAATTTTCTAAAATTTTTTTAATTTAATTTTTGGATATGTGATAGGGCTTGAGTCATGCTATGGGTGTGCCAAATTTTGTGATTTATGGTGGAGTTTTGACTAGGTTTTGATAGAGTTTGATTTGGATCAAACTCTTAAGGGAAGAGTCCTAGGCGCAATGGACTCTTTCTTATCTACTCATGTCGCCCACTTTTTGAATCAATTTTGGTGACAAAACTAGATGGGATCTGATGGCTTTTCATGGAGAATAATCTCTAGAGTCTCTTTGATCAAATAATAAGTGATTTGGTCAAAGAAGGACTCTAGATGGCATTGGGTTTGAGAAACCTTTCTCACACCATTGTGAAGCATCGCACAAAATATATTTTCCATGCCTAAAGGAGCCAGCTCTCTAATATCTCACACCCCCTCTATCCTCTCTCTCCCTCTCTTCTACAAGTCTAAAATGTTAGGTATAAATCTAAGTTGAAGGTCTAAGGTTTTTGGCATAAGATTCAGGATCTATGCGACGATGTTCGTGAAACGGACTAGCAGCCTTCTCAAATTATTTTGAAGGTTCTTTAGATCAGATTCAAATTTGATCTTTGAAGAAAAGATTCATGAGGAGAAGACATCTAGATCCTACCTAAGTGGACACCGGTAAAGGCTAGGCATGTGCATGTCTCCTTCTAGAACCTCAGGATAGATCATGATCATCATAGGATAATTTGATTACCCAAAGCAAAGGTATGAAATTAAATTAGATTTAATTTTATTTTTGATTTTCAATATCAAATCTTTTGGATTAGATCCAAGATATCTCAGCTCTAACTAGGATCATAGAAAAAAAATTTTAAAATATTTCATCAGATCCAATCAGATCTGAACGATCCTGTGCAAGGAAAATGGGATTTTTCCTTCATTTGATGTCATCCAAAGATGGAAGATATGATAATGCAGGCTAAATTGAAGGTCATCGAAGGTTGAGGATGAGGTCCTAATTCAGGCCGAGCTTGAGGTTACCAAGGATGGAAGTCAGGATCATAATGTAGGCTAATTTGAAGATCATCAAAGGCTAAAACTAAGGTTCTAGTTCAGGCTGAGCTTAAGGTCATCAAAAAATAAAAGCCAGGGTTATAATGTAGGCTGAATTGAAGGTCATCGACGGCTAAAACTGAGGTCCTAGTTTAGATCAAGCTTAATGTCATCCAAAGATGGAATACATGATAATGCGGGCTGAATTAAAGGTCATCAAAGGTTGAGGACGTGGTCCTAATTCAGGCCGAGTTTGAGGTTGTCAAAAGATGGAAGCCAGGATCATAATGTAGGCTGAATTGAAGGTCATCAAAGGTTGAAGCCGAGGTCCTAGTTTTGGTCGAGCTTGAGATCATCAAAAGATGGAAGTCAAGGTCACAATGTAGGCTAAATTAAAGGTCATCAAAGGCTGAGGATGAGGTTCTAGTTCAGACCGAGCTTAAGGTTATTAAAAGGCTAAAGTCCTCACTCTCGGCTCTAGGTTGTTAATTTAGATAATCAAGGGACGATCCCCCACATGCCATAAGGGGACAATACCTAATATGATTTCTGAGAATACTCTAGTGGACAAGCAAAATATCTTTGATAACTTCCTGCTCTCCCATGACTAACAATCTACAATCCATCCTAACAAACTCCAGATGCCTTCTATAAAAGAAAAAAAAAAGAGGGACCCCAGGGTACGTGAATTTTTCTCTCCAAAAATGCTCATCTGCTTCCTTCTGTTGAATGAAAAGCTGACTTGAATGTTGGAGGATCTCCTCTGGAGCCAACTCCGATCGAGAACTTATCTTGTAGATACGGTCGTCTCCATTCCATCACCGTCGACTTGCCACTATCGCACAACTTCAGCAATCCGACCTTGAGATAAATTTCTGCATCAATAGATGGTGCTAGTGGAAGGGCCTTCGAGCCCGTTTATAGGAAGAAATAAGCATTCGGAGAGAGAAGCTCCATCATGTTGCTCCAATGCCGACGAGATTCAGCATCCATCTTCAATAGGTCCCATCCAGGCTCAAACTAGGGGGCTGTAAATGAGGAGAAAATTTCAATCGAAGAAAAAGATCCAAACAAAGGAGGTCATAACAAGGATGATCTGAATCAGAAAAGATGTCATGGGATCCAGATAAGAAATATAATCATAAAAATTTTTAGTCATATTATATTCTTATTTTTTCATCTATTCTTTTGAATTTTAGATAGAATCAAGCATTAGAGGAGAGATCTTTATTTGCACTTCGATATGCTGGGCAAAATAACACAACCTCTGAAATTCAAAATGAAAGGAAGAGACTAAGGTCCTGGGAGAGATGGAAAAAATAGAGTGGTATCATAAAAAAAATAGAAGAAAGCGAAGAGAGGCTTTCCTATGTTGGCAACTATTTTGGCATGAACTTACTGTCATACTTATTGCATTTTTATTTGAAACCGAGATATCATTTCTATTCATCATTCACCATAAAGCCACAGTGAATACCATAGCTCACAATCATCCTCTAAGAAAGATCAGCACAGACACCACCCATATAGTTGAAAGAAAAACTAAAATTATGCCTTGTATTTTTAGAATGTGATTGTATCACTGAATGCACATGAGAATTATATCTTTATCTATTAGCAGAGGATCTACTTCTGAGCACGGGAGCAACTTCAATTGATTGAGAAGCGTAATGGTAGCGAACTATGAAATGTCTTAAATTACATAAAAAATATGGTATATCATATGTGTTCTTATCATCAGATGAACCCAAAGAATTAGCATTCGCCTGGTCTAGAAAATTTAACTGATCAAAACCTTCAAAATGCCTGATTGCTGTTTCATTTGGATTTTCATGGTTTTGGTGCAAAAAAAAATCAAATCAAAATAAGTTCTCCATTCCAAAAAATAGAGAGGGGAGAAAGAAGGGAGGAGTTGGTGCCCGCAAACCTCTCCCCAGCCCGTGTGCGTCCGACCTCCCCAGCCTATGTTCATTCGACTGACATTCGCCATGATCATGCGCGCATTTCCAAGGCCAGATCTCGCTAATCCAGTGGTCCCAATGGAGCCAAAGATGCTGAAGCTCCTCGTGCACACTTGCAAGCATCTCCAATGTGAAATCCCACCAAACTCATCAAAAATCTCATCAAACCCATCGGATCGGCGGTCTCGCATGCCCACGCCTGTCGCATCCCCGGCCGATCTCCTCTCTTGCCCGCACCCATCACGACTCTGGCTGATCTACCTCTCCCATGCACCTAAGCGACTCCTTCGGCCAATCTTCTCTCCCCCGTGCTCCTGGGCATGGCCCGCGATGGCGTAGGCCTTTTCCTCCCCCGTAATCTCGGACGGCTCCGATGCTTTCTCCCGTGCGGCCGGGCATGCCTTCTCTGACTGATCTCCTCTCCCCCATGCTCCCAGGTGCAACCTAGGTGACTTCGGCTAATCCCCTCCCCACGGTGACTCTTCCGATCTCCTCCCTATATATACATCCCAGCCATGGCTGAGCTCCTCCCCTGTGCTCCTAGATGCAACCCACGGCACCCCTTTGACTGATCTCACTTCCGATTTCAGCAGCACTGAGGTCCTCCATCATGATCTCAGGCAGCACCGATCTCCTCCCAAGAAGAAGAAGAAAGAAGAAGAAAAGAATAAGAAAAGAGAAAAAGAAGCCAGCGCCCCCTGTGGCTGAGCTTCTCTCTCGCACACCCAAGTGACCCCTCTGATCTTCTCTCCTCCAAGCGACTCCAACATTTCCTCTCTCCCATGTGCCCCCTGCAATCGAGCTTCTCTCCCACATGTCTGTGCATCTCTGGTTGACCTCCTCCTCCCCCGTGATCCTAGATGGCTTCTCCCTTGCGATCCTAGGTGGCTCCGGCCTTCTCCCCCCTCATGACCCTGTAATGGCTCTGACCTTCTTCCCTCGCATCTAGGCATGATCGAGCCCACTATAGTAGTGCTGAAGTTCTTCCCAGCGCACAGCAAATAGCCAAAACCGTCCCCGATGGCACCAATCTCCTCCAAAATAAATAAATAAATAAATGAAGAAGAAGAAAGAAGAAGAGAAGAATAAGAAGAGGTGGAAAGAATGAGCCCTCTGGCCGATCCTCTCTCCCCTAGGCCCGTGCATCCCGTTGTCCTCCCCATTATTGATCTTCTCCCCTACATGTCTAGATGTGGCTGAAGTCCTCTTAATGATGTTGACCCTCTCCTCTGCACGCCCAGGTGACCCCTCTGATCTTCTCTCCCCTAAGTGACTCCGGCTGTTTCCTCTCTCCCACGTGCCCCTTGCAGTCGAGCTTCTCTCCCACATGCCTGCGCATCTTTGGCCGACCTCCTCCTCCCTTATGATCCCTAGTGGTTTCTCCCTTGTGATCTTGGGTGGCTCCGGCCTTCTCCCCCTCACATGCCATGAGGGGACAGTACCTAACATTATTCTTGAGAATACTCTACAGGGCAAATAAAATATTTCCTACAACTTCCTGCTCTCCCATGACTAACAACCCACAACCCATCCTAACAAACTTCAGACGCCTTCTATAAAAGAGAAAAAAAGAGGGACCCCAAGGTATGTGAACTCTTCTCTCCAAAAATGCTCATCTTCTTCCATCTAATGAAGAAAAACTGACTTGAGCGTCGGAGGATCCCCATTGGAGCCAACTTTGGTCGAGGACTTTTCTTGCAGGTATGGCTACTTTCATCTCATCACTGTCGACTTGCCGCCATCGCACAACTCTGGCAATCCAATCTGGAGATGGATTTTTGCATCAACAGGCATCAATAGATTAGATCTATTAAGTGCATGGTAGATTAAAAGAGTTTTAATCTAGGACTGAAATTTTTCCTCTACTTGTTGATTTTTAAATTTTAGCATGCACATCTAGGAGTTGAGATTTTCTAGAAATCCTACAATTCTAGCTAGGTCACCATGCCCATAAAACCTCAACTATCTTGTATGCCTCCAATGATAGAAGACTCAGAGCCTCGAGGCAAGAGTAGGCCCGCATAGGCCGAAAACTCCGAAAAAGTTTTGGATGAGCTATACACCCCAAGTCAAGCCACCATAACTATTGGAAAGTCCTGGATAAGCTACCACCCCTTAGGCTGGGTCACTATGCTTATAAAGCCTCGATTGTCCTGTATGCCTCCAACGATAGAAGACTCCGAGCCTTGGGGCTAGAGTAGGCCCACATAGATCGAAAACTTTGAGAAAGCCCTAAGTGAGCTATGTGCCCTAATCTAGACCGTCGTGCCTGCTAAAAGTCTTGGATAAGCTACCATTTGCTTAGTTGGGTTGCCATGCTCATAAAATCTTGGCTATCGATATGCCTCCAACGATGGAAGACTCTAAGCCTCAGGGCTAGAGTAGGCTCGTATAGATCAAAAACTCTAAGAAAGTTCTAGGAGAGCTATGCACCCCAGGCTAGGATGCCACACCTACTGGGAAGCTCTGGACGAGCTGCATGTCGTAGGTCGGGTCACCATGCCTGCCTTCTTCACATCCTAGAGGTCTCAACGTGCTTCAACTTTGAGACAAATATTAGTCAAAGACTTGAAGCTAGACCGAGTTCCAGTCAAGAACCATCGAGCTTCAGAAGACTGAGCATCGGGATGACCCCCTCCTTTAAGTCCACAAATTCTAAGAGGGTAGGACAGCACCTTGCAGCTAGGGGTGCAAATAGATCAAGTTGGATCGGATCACGAGTGACCTCGATCTGACTTGATTTCTTGATCGGGTCTAAATATTGAACCCAAACCCAGTTCAATAGAAGATTGGGTCAGGTCGGGTTGGATCCATGATCAAATTTTTTGACCCACGAGTCATTCAAATCGGGTTGGATCCATGTATACCCCAACTCGGATCCATGAAATATGGGTTCGATTTGGGTTTGAATCTGGATCGGTTCATAAGTCGGGTCAAACACGAACTAAGATGAACATGAGAACAGAAGCTAGAGAAGCATCATTATTATCAGGTTCATGGGGCTCAGAGATGAACTTCCTCAAAGAAAAACATGAAAAAAAATGAAATGCCAGGAATTACGCACCTTTAACTATGGTAGACCTTTCTCAGCTCTCTTCCTATTCACAGAAAGCCCACCACACAAAGTCTCCTTGCTAGACATCAACATCACGATGATGATATGGCAATACCAAACAAAAAATTTAAGCTCAGTTTACTATTAAATTCCCAACAAAAAAGACCATATATGATATAATCACACTGATTCTATAACTAGACAGACCTTATGCATTCTCATTTAGTATTGATAAATGATGATGATGTTTTTAATACAATAATAAATTGCTAGTAAAAGAGATTGCTGTGATCAATGTCAAATGTGCATTCAAGTTATAGCTGACAATAATAGCATCCAACTTGTCATCCACGATAGATGGGCCATATGGATCCATAATAGGTTCCACTTGCACTACTAATTCCAAACAACAAATATTACATCAAAAAAATAAAATGACCTGCACTGCAACTTCTCACAAGCACGTGGAAACTTATCTACTAATGAATTAGTGGTGTCAGGTAAGGAACAGAACAAAAAATTATCCATTCAGATTAAAACAATTCATATCAACTATATGATAAGAAATATTTAAAATATGATATAAATCTACCCCTCTTTGGTGGCCACTCATCATGATCACAATCATTTCCCAAAATTGTAATGCATATGTATCCATTTAATTCAAGTATGTTGCCCAAGGATGGCTACCCAAGAGAGGAGGTGAATTGGATTTATAAAAAAAAATTAGCCAATTTAAACTCTAATGCAAATATATGATTCTAATTAAAAGAACTTGAATGCTTGTAGTGAATAAGCAAGGTGTAGTAGCGAAATTAAAAATAACTAGATAATACAAATATATAAAGTAAATAAAGAAAGCAAGAAAAGCAAAATTACAATACAAACACAGATTTTATAGTGGTTCGGTGCAACCCCACATCTACGTTTACTTTTCAAGCTCTTCTTGAAAATTTCACTATAATCCTAGATTATAGTGTATTTATTTTAACTTAGGATCACAAACAAATTCAGTTAATTTTGTCAGGCTCACCAACCACAATCGTATACCGATAGTTTTTTTGAATTCATTATCAACCTGGTTGGTTTTAATTTAGGAGCACCAACCACAATCTTTATACTATCCAATTTTTGGCTTGGACCAACCCACATCCTAAGTTTCGTTTCCCCAAAAAAACTTGTAAAGAAATAAAAATACAAGTATAAGAATTCAGCATAAAAAAAATTAAAAAAAAGAACTCTTTTTGAAGTTTGATGGAGAGGCTGAAAAATGGCTCTTGAAGCTTTGTATTCTCTCCTTTGAAGGCTGAGAGGAAGCTTGAATGAATGAGGATTATCACACTTGGAAGCTCTCTAAATTTGATGCACAAAGTCCTCTCTTTTCTCTTTTTTCTTTAGATATTCAATGAATTTCATAATTTGAATGATTTCTACTTTCAATCCACTTAATTTTTCTTTCCAAATATTTTTCTAGCTTTTTGTACTCTTTGTGATGGCTAGAGGATCAGTTTTAGCCATTGGAAGCCTTGAAATAGCCGTTATTAGAAAAAGCTGTAGAAAACTAGCCGTTATAATCACTGGGTCGGCTCAGTTTTTGACTGGATCGGCTCAGTTTCCTGGATCTTAAAAAACTAATTTTTTGTACTTTTTATCTTTTACTTTCATTGAGACTAGATCGGCTCAGTCTTAGATTGGATCGGCCTAGATTGTGTGCCATGCATGCCGAACAGCCCATTTCAAAAGAGAATGACCTAAGGGTTGTCACTTGGATAACTTGATTTTCTTCCAATTTATGCATCCAAAAATCATGGAACTACCTCCAAAAGATCAGAAATCTTCTAAGCTTATTTCTGAGGCTTCCGAAATAGATTTTTTCTAACTTTATAAAATTATGATTTTACCCCTTATCACTTTTTCTTGATCTCCAACTTGATAAAATTATAATTTTAACTTGAACATCTGAAAAGATCTACATCCATTCTTGAAACACATGGTTAAATACTTAAATGTTCGAAGTTTGATAATTATCAAAATCAATCATGCGATCAACAATCTTTTTCTTTTTGATAATGGTAAAACTTTGAGTACATGCATTGAAATATAATTTAATATGTTTCAATAAATTGGTTAGTATAAAGTCATGAAGTGATAATATACATAAACATAAATGCACACTTCATGAAAGCTCTAATTAATATTTCACATAATTTATATATCCATATCAAAATAATATTTTAATTCAAATCAATGAGTATTAAGATTCCAAGCATGAAATTCATTGAGTTTTTTAAGTATTAATTCTTTAAGCATATACTCAATATACCTCTCCTCCTTTTTGACAACATCAAAAAGCTCATAAAAAAGAATAAGAAAAATCATTAAAATCAATATCAAGATATTAAATTGAGAGATGTATCAAATTCATGAAGTCAAATCAAAGAAATCATCTTTCCTTTTGAATGAATATTTTTTTCTTTTCAAAAATTATCTTGAATTTAAATATTAAAGGCTCTTCCCCTTTTTGAATGAATATAATCTTTTAATCAGATTTTTAAATATACACTTTTAAGCTTTAAGAAGAATAGAGCTTTTCAAAAGATTTAACCATGAAATCAAGTATAATATATACTTTAATATTCAATCTTTTCTTTTCTTAAAAAAATTTAGTTAATTAAGTTTGAAAAAGATATGTATCAAAAATATATCGAGTAAAGTAAAATAAATAGTATCAAATTTAAATTTTTAAATGAGTTTCAAAATTAAATTTAAAAATTTATTTCTTAGAGTAAGAATATATTTTTAATTTAATTTAACTTCAATCAATTATCAAGAATAATCATGCAAATCAAAATATGAAATGAGCATAGTAATGATATAATTTTAAATAATTTTTAATATTAAAAAATAATTTATTTATCTGATACTATGTTAAATTAATAGAACTTTAAATTAAGTAAATCAAATTGAATCAACACATGAAAGCATAAATTGAAAAAACTATAAAGTATTTGATGGAAAGTTTAAAATCAATAAGGCTCAAAATAAGATAATTGATTAAGAATTTTAGATCAAAAGTTCATTAATATTTTTAATCAAATTAAATCAAAAAATATCTCTCTTCCTATTTTTCATACTAATAGATAGATTAATTTACTTTTTAACTTTCTCTCCCTCTTTATTTCAAAATTTGTATGCTTAAGCTTTATAATTTTTGTTACTCCTTTTTTTTCAAGTTAAGTACCTTTAATTTGATACTATATTTATGATTAATTAATACCAATTTAGTAACTAATTCATCTTAAATGAATTCTCCTCCTTTTCAATTTCAAAGGTCTTTTCAATTAAATGATTATTTCTTCTTTAATATTTTCTCCTCCTTACTTTAGCAAATAAAATTATTTTAAAATTAAAAATAATTTAAAAGCATGAGCATCAATTGAGTGAACTAAGTATTAATTAATCCAAATATCAATCAAACAAAGCATTCACTTAAGAAGACACCAGATTTTCAAAAATTTAATTTTTTATCTTAAATGGTATTACATTAAGAGTATATCAATATAAAATAGATTTGAGATATCATATTCAATTGTTTTGTCAAAAAATAATATAATAAAATGTAAGGTAAAAAAGATACCAATGATATCAAGAGTGAAAATTTTTTTAGGAAGAAACTTCTTGATACCAATTAAACTAAAATTTAGATCAAATCATGATTTTCTTAACAATTCAATACCATTTAAAAATTAATTTACAAGTTTAGCTTGATACCAACGAATTTAGTTTTGAATTGATAAAGATAAATTGATTTAGATAGATCAATTTGAATGGATATTAGCAAATCGGTCAAGATACTCCATAAAGCGATTTTAAGTTATTCTTCAAAAGGATCATCCCCTCCTTTTCTTAAGAAATATCAAGCAATTCAGTTTAAAAAAAGATATGTACTTTTGAGTTTATCTCAAATGATATCAAATCAAGAATATAGCAGTGCAAAACTAGATTTGAAATAAGGATATTCTTCTCTTTTTGTCAAAAGATAAATCAATCAAATATATGACAAATAATAGACTATTTGATATTAATTACTTAAAACTAAAGTCCTCTTTAAACATCTAGCTTTAAAGATAAATAATAACTTTCTTGAAATATTTTACTTGATATCAACTTCAAAAGATTCAAGAAGAGCATTTTTCTAATTTAATTTTCAAAATTAATCAATTGGAACAACATAAGAATGTTCATTAATAAATTTTCTTTTAAGATCAAAAAGTCAATCAAATCGATGATCAAAAAAAATATTCAAGTAAATTTAGAGGATTAAAATTTAATCAATTGAAAGGTATGAAAATCAAACAAATCTAGTATGATCAAATCAAGAAGAATCTAGATAATAGTTCTATAGGATTTGGTTCAACTTAGAAAATTTCAAATCCTTAAGATAAAACTAAGATGCAATGTAAATTAACACTTTAAGCATTTGATCTTTTATAATTGAATGTTTAATCTTCAAGTACTTAGGTCATAAAAATTTTTTTTAGAGAATTTTGAGAATTAAGTATCTTATGGAAAAATATCAAAATTTATTCAATTTGTAAGTTAAGCATCCAAATAGTTTCATATACAATCAAGCTCATAGCAATTTAGATTTCTTAAATAATTAAAGATCAATATAGCATGATACAAAGGATTGAACTAGCATGTTGAATTTAGAATAAAATAAAAATCTTAAAATAAATAATCAACATGATATACTATTTTTAAGCAATGTATCGAAATATTCAAGTCATAGAGTATGATCATTATAAGCAATGATGAATCATTAAAATTAATCAAACACACTCAATAATTATATTAATTAATAATCAAAATATATTTAATAAATAATGATGGCATGATATGAAAAAAATTTAGATTTTACCAAACAACATCATCCATCTATTTTTATTTTTAGGGCATCCACAAAATTTTCTTTCTTTAGTTTCATTGGATCCTTGGTGTACCTGCAAAATTACTTCATAATTTTTGGTATCTAAGTCATATCTTGGGTTCATAAGAGTTAATGCTCAAGGTTCCTATTGGAACATAAATTTGCCTAACCAAAGTATGACTAATTCTTTTAAAATTATATTCTAAAATTTTATGACCTACTTTATTACATTTAAAATATATAATTGAATGATTTTCAAATAAAATTTTGCTAAATATATTTTTTATAAATTTTTATTTTTTTAAAAAATTATAATTAATTTCTGCTTTATCAAAAATGATCTTTTGATTATTTAAAATTACTTAAAGCTTTTGAGATCTAATTATAAATTTTTTAAGCATAGGCTTCAAGTTTTCAATCTTTTTTCTTAGATTGGTATTTTCTTCCAAAAGAGATTTCTTTTCTTTCAATAAGTTTTCTTTTTTTTAAGATGAAATTTTGATCTTTCTAATTTCATTTTTAGCTTAATGTTTTCTTCAACTAAAAATTTTTCAGATTTAAGAAGTACTTTCTTTTCTTTAGTCAAAGCATTATTTTCTTTCAAAATATCTTTCTTTTCTAACAAGACCTTACTCTTTTCATTAGCTAAGAGAAGATTTGACTTTTTGAATTTTCTATTTTTCAGCCTTAATTTTTTAAATTTATCCATTAATTCATTAAAGGCTTCATATAATTCATCAAGTATAAATTGAAAAGAATTTTCTGAATTTACCTCATCTTCATTGGTCATGAGGCAAATATTTGTAGTACTTTCTTCCTTCTTTTCATTTCTCATTTCTTTGTTTTGCTCTCCTTAATTAATGCTCTTTTTTTCTTTTGTTATCTCTTCTTCTTTTTTTTTTATTCTTATGAGTCATGAGGCATAGATTGGAGTGAGCTTCCTTAACTTCTTCAGAGCTTGGTTCTTCTTCTAGATTTACTCTTCCATAAATTATTTTTAAATTCTTCCATATTTGATTCACTGAAATACATAAAGAAATTTTATTGAACTCATTAATATCTAAGGAGCAATAAAGTATATTCATTGCCTTAGCATTCATTTGAATCACTTCTTTATCATAAATCAATGCATTAGGTGTGTGTAGGTCATTGATTATAATTTTTCATAAATTATAGTCATGTGCTTGAATAAAGATTTTCATTCTAATTTTCTAATGTATGTAATTTGATTCATTTAATAGTGGTAGTCTATCTATAGAATAACCTTCATTAAACAAAGACTCTATTTGAGTTGCCATTGATCTTTTGCATTTTGATCGTTAGGTTAACAAATAAATATTAGAGCACCTGCTCTGATACCACTTATTGCTCAAGGATGACTACCCAAAGGGGGGGGTGGATTGGGTTTATAAAAAAAATTGGCCAATTTAAACTCTAATGTAAATATATGATTCTAATTAAAACAACTTGAATGCTTATGGTGAATAAGCAAGGTGTAGCAGTGGAATTAAAAAAAAACTAGATAATACAAATATATAAAGCAAATAAAGAAAGTAAGAAAAGCAAAACTACAATACAAACACAGATTTTATAGTGATCTGATGTAACCCCGCACCTACATCTACTCCTCACGCTCTCCTTAGAAATTCTACTATAATCCTAAATTATAGTGCGTTTGTTTTAACTTAGGATCACAAACAAACTCGGTTGATTTTGCCGGACTCACCAACCATAATTTTATACCAATAGTTTTCTCAGATTCACTATCAATCCGATTGGTTTTAACCTAGAAGCACCAACCACAACATTTACACTATCCAATTTTTGGCTTGGACCAACCCACACCCCAAATTTTTTTCCTCCAAAGAAACTTGTAAAGAAATAAAAATTCAAGTATAAGAATTCAGCACAAAAAAATAAAAAGAAAAAGAACTCTTTTTAAATTTTGATGGAGAGGCTGAAAGATGGCTCCTGAAGCTTTGTATTCTCTTCTTTGAAGGCTAAGAGAAAACTTGAATGAATGAGGATGATCACACTTAAAAGCTCTCTGAATTTGATGTACAAAATCCTTTCTTTTCTTTCTTTTCCTTTAGATATTCAATAAACCTCATAATTTGAATGATTTCTACTTTCAATCTACTTAATCTTTCTTTTCTAATGTTTCTTTAGCCTTTTATACTCTTTGTGATGGCGGATTAGTTTTAGCCATTGAAAGTCTTGAAATAACCATTGGAGTGGAGAAATGGCCGTTAGAAAAAGCTATAGAAAACTAGCCATTACGATCACTGGATTGGCTAAATTTTTGACTGGGTCGACTCAGTTTATAGCTGGATCAGCTCAATTTTTTGAAACTTGAAAAACTGACTTTCTGCACTTTTTGTCTTTTGCTTCCACTGAGACTAGGTCGGCTTAGTCTCAAACTGGGTTAGCCCAGATTGCATGCCATGCATGCCGAACAACCCATTTCGAAAGGGGATGACCTAGGGGTCATCCCTTGTGTTGATCATTTTGCTAAAACTTAATTTTCTTTCAATTTATGCATTCAAAAATCATGGAACTGCCTCCAAAAGATCAGAAATCTTCTAAACTTATTCTTGAGGCTTCCAAAATAGATTTTCTCTAATTTTATAAAATTATGATTTTACCTCTTGTTACTTTTTCTTGATCTCCAACTTAATAAAATTATAATTTTAACTTGAACACCTAAAAATACCTACATCCATTCTTGAAATATATGGTTAAATACTTAAATACTCAAAGTTTGACGATCATCAAAATCAATCATGAGGTCAATAAAGTACAATCAAAAGAAAAATCAGACAAATTAAGTTCAATAACATAATTCTTAAAACTTTCTTCTACAGTTCAATGTCTAAAAAACAACTTTGGTTGATATTTTTAGAACTTTCCCAGAAACATGGGCATCATCGGGTAGTATTGGTTGACAGCCCATAGCAACAGCACTAATTATCTTGGCTAAAATAAACCAAAGATGCTCCCAAAGCATCCTGCAGTTAATCATTCAGTAAGAACACAATAGCAAACTCATTTTCTGGCTTCATTCATCAAAATGCCTCTGAAATACCAGTGTGCTACTCTGTTGCTCATGTGATCTATTGAAAATTTTGCCACAAGACAAAAACATCTGAATTAGGATCAAAGAAATCTGTTAAATACATTAGAAGAAGAAATCTACAAGATAAGATGAAATAAAACCTAGAGCTAAGTAATATGCCAAATTGCCTTTATCTTATTATTTTTGTATCCAATGTTAAGAATTCCTACTATCCAATTCTATAGTATCAAAGTGATACTAGTTGATACAATGATGTCAAAATCTATAAATCTTAAACATAATAATCAAGATGATTATTACCAACTAGTTACATTACCAAGAATATTTGAAATAAAAGTTAACAATGCAAACACAATAATCAAGATGATAGTTGCCAATATAAGCTAATCAATAGTATCACTAACAATAGCCGTTTCATAATCTTCAATCCTGTAGCTCGGATGAGGAGGTGGACCATCTACATATGAAAAAATTATGAAATAAACATTAAAAAGTTTTAATACAATCAAATATATGATAAAATTTATGAATGTTCTAGAAATTGAACCTGCAAGCTGAGGTAAGGTATCTCGAAGCCAATCTTACGTGCATATCAAGGTCTCGACTGTATCAGAGGATAGGCTACTACGAGAATCATCCAAAACCCTTCCTGTAGTGCTGAAGGCAGACTCAGATACAATAGTAGACACCGAAATTGCCAAAATGTCTCGAACCATCCTGGACAAGATTGGATATTTTGATTCATTGATTCTCCAATAGTCTAGAATGTCAAAATTCTAACCTCCTAGAGGATGAACCTGTTAAAATATATATATATATATATATATATATATATATATATATATATATATATATATATATATTGCAAGTTATTTTATTAACAATATTAAGTTATATTTTAATATAGATATACAAATTAGATATCATAAAAGACCTTTTCTTCCAAATAGATCTCTAATTCTGACTTGGATGGTTGGGCAACTTCTTCTTCTTGGATAAATTCTTGATAATCTTACATGAAAATACTCTCATCTCCTCTACCTTCAGATGTAGACACCATCTCCTCCACTTGAACATGAGAGCCATATGCACCATGTAAAACTGTATAATGATCATAAAGACTTTGAATAATATCATGCACCTTATTGATCTCAATTGAAGCACACTCACCATTACCATGGATTTTCTGAAAGCAATACTTAATAAACTTTATTTTATGTCTTGGATCAAGAACAACCCCTACGACAAGAATGTGAGAGCAATCTTTCCAATACTTGTCAAATTTTTCTTGCATTTTTAAGGCCATCATCATCACAACTGCATTTGAACTCTTAGATTCTTGAATTAAGAGCATTTGTATTCTCCAAATCCTGTAGAAATATAAATTTGCAGTTGTATTTTTTGTTTGCAAAACAATTTCAGTTATATGATGGAAAACCCTTAAAAAGTTGCAAATAATATTGCCTTGAGACCAATCTTCCTTAGTTGGTGCATTTTCAAAATTAGGATCCTGGGCTTGAAGTCACATAAATACATCCTTGAATTGTATAGCATCATTTAACATGAGATACGTAGAATTCCAATGAGTAGGTATATCTATGCATATCCTTTTCTTACCATTCATTTTTAGTTGTTTGACAATTCCCATAAATGTTTCCAATCTTGCTTGAGATGACTTTATAAATTTAATAGATTCCTGGTTCCTATTAATAGCACCCTCCACTGTGTTCAAACCATCCTTCACAATCAAATTAAGAATATGTACACAACAATGCACATGAAAGAACTTGCCATCCAAAAGTAAATTTCTTCTAAATTGTCTTTGAAGTTCCATAGCCACAACTGTGTTTGCTGACAAATTATCAAGGGTGATTGAGCCCAACCTTTTTTCAATGTTCCAAGATAAAATGCAGCTTGCAATACAATCACTAATAACTAAGCCTATATGTGGTGAAGGCACCATCTTAAAGTTGATAATATGTTTTTTAACTTTCCAATCATTAGTGATATAATGTGTTGTGGGACACATGTATCCCAATATCTGATTTCATGTCCACATATCAGATGTTAAGCTGATTCTTCCACAATTTGCTTTAAACAACTCATCTAGTCTTTTTTTTTTCCCTTTCATATGCTTTAAAACAATCAGATGCCAATGTTGTCCTTGAATCAACATGAAACTCAGGTCTAAGATTTCTAACAAACATTCGAAAAGCTGGATGTTCAACTGTTGTAAATGGCATCTCTTGTAGAATTATCATTGTTGCAAGGTCCTCATGACTTCTTTCTTGATCAAATGAATAGCAAGTCAACTCATTCAATGTGACACCATCTTTTGATGTTACATTACCTATTAGCTATTTCTGCCTCCTATCAAGATTTTTTTGACTTACAGTTTTTTTGTATGTTTGTGAAGATGACTTGTTCCATTTTTAAGATCAGCTGAAAATATAAATGGCAATAATTGCATGTAGCCTTGTCTTTTTTATTTTCTACCTCAGAGTAATGATTCCATATCTTTGACGTCCTTTTTTTGCTTGCTTTGGAGCTATCTGTATTAGTGGGCTGTGTACGTTGAGAAGTGCTACAACCAAGTGCACGTGAAACTTTAGTTGCATTTTCATTGCTATCCATCATAGACATTAACCAATTTTGCATAGAATTAAATAAAAATATATAAGCATTAAATGCAATTAAATATGATAGAAAGATAAAATAATCTTATCCATTGTTCCTGCCAAATATCTTGCATGAAAGAATAAATTATGAACATCAACACGTTTATTTGAGGAAAAAACAATGAAGACCTTTATTCTAAACAATACATGAAAAATTGTTCTAGATTTATGCTAGACAAGTCATGTGAACCTCACTATACATGCATAGACTTATGTCTGGATAGAGCATTTAGAGGGCATCCATATGACGTGAAGATGACACAAGGAACACAAATAACTGATCAAAATAATTTAGAAATAAAGGATGTCTGAAACTCCAGTCAAATTATCCAATGCTAGGGTCATAGAGCCAAATTATATCAAACTTTTCAAATATAAACTAAATTATATTACCTAAAATATTATAAAAGAGAGAGCAAAATATCTCAGAAAAACCAAAGCAACACTAAAAAGAAAATTGCTGAATGGAAAGGGGAAGGAACTATTTCTCATTTTTAAGCTGCTCCATATTATCTGAATGTGGCATCATATTGCTGGCTTTACTGTTGCCCAGCTATACAACCCAACAAGAGAGGGGGGAGGGGGGGGTGAATTGAATTTTTTTAAAAAAATTAAACTAAAAAATAGAATTACAAGATGTGCTTTTGAAATTTTAAGTGAAGTAAGGTGAGTTAGTTAAGTAAGATGCAAGAGCTTAATTTAAAATGAAAAGAAGTAAACACAATAAAGCAAGTAAGGAAGAAGAAGAGAGAACAACTCAAACAAGATGATTTATAATGGTTCGATGCCAATCTTGCACTTACATCCACTCCCCAAGCTCCTACTTGAGAATTTCAATCTACTAACGTATTCAATCGAATACAACATCGGATGCTCCAACCCTAGCTATCTTAAGCTAGAAAACTTATTTTTTAGGTACAAACCAATCCAATACAATCTAATTCAAGATTCGGATCAATCTTTTCAAGCTTTGAAAACCCTTAAAAGCTTGAGCTCCAAAACACTAAAATAAAATGAAAGATGATATACAAGTTCAGCACACTTAGCTCCTTAATGAGCACAATAAATCTTTAAAAAATATTTATACAAACTAGAGAAGCTTTTAAGAATTCTCTCAAAAAGATTGAAGACTTGAATGCACGTTGGAGAAGTGGTTGAACTTGAAATCAATGCTTCTCTTGCCTAGGACTGAGTTTTCTTTGAGCTGAATATTCACTTGATTTTCTTGACGATTTTCTTTATTTTTGAATGTTTTTAAACCCTTATTCAATGCTGGAAGATGAACAATAGCCATTTGTAGCCATTATAGATCATTGGAAAAATATTTAATACATTGAACGGAGAAGAAAAATAGCCATTATAGGAATTTCCATCGTAGGGGTGTCCTTTAGGTCACCCCTTTCATAACATGCGAGAAAAATAGCATTCTGTATATGTGTGTAGTTCCTTCAAGGGGTGCCTCATGGGTTGCCCCTTTTGCAATAAATGAAAAAGTCTGTGTTCTGTATCTTATGCACAGAACTTGCAGGGGCGCCCCATAGGTCGCTTCTTTTTCTACGGGACGTCTCATAGGTCATCCCTTTTTACGTGCTAGTTCAAAAATAGCGTGCCGGTCCTACGTGCCATTTGCCAAAGAAAAAAGGATCAACTTAGGGATCGTCCTCTTTTATCCAAAATATCATATCTTCATTTTTAAGCTTCCAAATAATTTGAGACCACCTCTAAATGAATCGACATCATCTTGAGGGTTCTTGAGACTTTCAAAAAATTTCAATTTTTGCTTCAACTTAAGTAAATTTTAAATTGATCATCTTTAATCAAGTTTTTTTAATACAAAAATTCTTAAAAATCTTGAAATGACTTTTAAAAATATCTCCAAGAATAGAAATTATTAGTATCTCTCTCAATTATTTTGTGCTCATTAAAATCATTCCTAGGAGCAACAATCTCTTCCTTTTTGATGATGACAAAATAATTGAGTATAAGCAAAATAAAGTGAATTTGATATTGAATAGAGAAATGCCATTGTAATTAAAAAAAAACTCAAAGACAATTATATGTAAGTGATTAGTTCAATGCATCTAATTTTGGGTATTGTTTTATGCATGTTGTATTATTCATGAAAATTCAACAATCTGAACATAAAGTATTCAGAAGAGAAGAGATTTGGCAATATGTATTTACTTATAATACCATACCATGACTTTTCAGTATGAAACTTTTAATAGTTTGCTCAAGCTTTATCATTAAGTATTTATAATTCAACAATTTTACTATGAATCAATAATTTGCTTAACTTTTCATTTAACAATAAGTTATTAAATATGAGCTATAACAATTTGCTTTTAATTCAACTTTTGATTTGCTTATACTATGCATATTTACTCCCCCTTTTTGACATCATCAAAAAGAAACTCCCCCTCAATAAATTTTCTATATTTTGCTGCTGAATTAACATTCCATTATGAGTATAGACAACATTTGTAAACCAAAATTATAAGTCATAGATATACAAGATTATTTGAATTATGCAAGGTACATGATTCATTGCTTCATAGGCATCATATATGTATATATATCCAAAAGATAACAAGAGTCATATTAACCATATCATCCAAACCAGAGTCAAGGTACAATATTCATTCAAATATAAGTTATAAGCCTTCAATGTACACAAAACATAGATAAACAAAAAATACAACATCCATGACAAGCAAACAACCAAAATGTACAAAGGCCAAGCTAGATCCTAAATACATAAGTCTGACTATACTAGATCTAATAAATGTCATGGCTGGATGCATCAAAATTAGAGGAAGAATCAGAGATATGATGTGGAGTATCAGGATCAAGTCCATGGGCACGTTCTCGACCACGTCTGCCTCGACCATAGGTAGAAATACCAACATGAGTAGGAGTGGCATGAACAGGAGGGCCAGAGGGTCCAGCTACGAAGGAAGATGAGGTCTAGGATAGAAGAATAAGTTGAATAGAATCAAGTTGTCCCACTACTATTGACAAGGACTGCATGAGTGTACCAATAGCAGTAGAGACATCCTTACTAGATTCTCTGATCTCATCCCTTAAGGATTGAATCCTGGCCTCTAGAGCACGATGAAAACTGTCACCCTCCACCGACAAAGCAGAAATCAAAAAAATAAATTTGCTCGACTGAGGGATTCCCAACCCCATCACCTGCCTCCGAAGATCCAACACTCTCCCTATCAATCTCAGTATTGAACTCTCTAGCTCCTCAAAATGAGCTGACATCGTAGTAAGCATCTGAAATACTATCATGATATGTGGAGCCATCAATTAATCTGGTAGAGGATCAGCCTGAGATCTCTCCTCCTGAGAGAAGCTCGAAATGCCCCTACTGGCCATTTGCTGAGATAAACGATCGGCAACTTGTTATGATACACGATCAGCAATCTACTGAGATACAAGGTTAGTGATCTGCCAAGATACAAGATCGGCAACTGGCTGTGACAGAAGGTCAGCAATCATCCTGAGCTGATCATCTCTAAATCTGATGGTTGTATCTCTGCTTCTAGATGGTGGTATAGGTGCATCCATCCTCATAGACTCTGAGGGACCAGCCTCATGATCAGATACAAACTGAATATCAAGAGATGCTCTATGATCACGAGGAGGTGAAGATGGTCGCTCCTCCTTTGCTTTATCCTCCTCCTCCTAAGCTACTCTACCACCTTTAGTCCATCGATCACCAAGTTGGATATAATCCATATGATGCAGAGAATTTGCGTTGTAGGTATCAATATGGACTAAATGGGCAGCAGCCTCTCCCTCAAAAACTACTCTAAAGCTCCTAAAAATCCTAGTAAGTACCATGCCATAAGATAAATGAGCTTTCAATCTAGTCACTGCCTCTCCCATGGCATCAATCATCTATTGGAAATTATGTCCCAAAGTTAATCATCAACCTATTGATGGTTGAACTATTTTATAATTATAATTAATTTATTAATTAATAAAATTATTTTGGTATCTTTTTCATCACAAGTTTACATCTTCTAATGAACTCCATTGTTGTGATGAAGTCCTTAGGACTGTTTAATTTTGATAAAGAGAGAATTTATCGATTAGTCCTTAAAATTATTCACAATCAAATGATAGACTGTTAATTAGGATAACAGCATCTATCGAGCATAGGTCGCTATATGCCATATAGGTTGGTTGTCCTCTTAACCAAGGAGTGTGGAGATACTAATATGGTACATAGATAAGATGTATGGATACATCATCATTGAACGTGATTAACTTCAGAGCATTCTATTGTCGAGAATGTCTTTGATGGGATATAGGTATAAGTATTCCTTAGACCTGAGATCATCTCAGTGACTTGCAAGCAACTCACTGTGCTTTGGTACTGGACTAACTAAATTTCCCAATTTAATAATGGAAGACTTCTGGGTACAATCAAGAACTTGCAAAGTCGGAGTGTGATTAAGATGGAATTGACCACTCTAAGAGTTGGAGAAGAATGTACCACTGTATTTCAATATAGCAAAATCTTGGTCAGGATAATCCATCAAATGGATTTGATATTTTGAAATACAATATAAACAATCTGATCAGAGTTGATAGTTACTCTGAGGTGTCCTACAATCATTGTGGTCAAGGGAATGAATTATGTGGAAACTATATCCGCATGGGTTCTAAGGATGGTGTTCTACAACTTCGACCTATTCGGCCATCGGGTATCATTGCTAGATGGTCACTTTGATTGATATAAAAATTTATTTCTATGCTATCAGCTTAGATTCAGATCTATGAAGTCACATATATTAGAGCTTACAATCTGATTGGATGGTTGATCAATGATTAAGAATCATTCTAGGGTTAAATAATCAATACGATTGATGTTTAACCTAGTGCAAGTATTGCAGGAGGATTGATTAGTAATTAAATTGCTAACTAGCTTAATTTGATTAAACCAAAAGGTTGAAATTAAGTTTAATTAAATATAATTTAATTAGATTTGGTTTGGACTTGATTGAATTAAGTTCAATTGGTTTATTGGATAAGCCAAGTGCAAGGAAGAACTAGTCCTAGTCGAACTAGGACTTGGATTAACCTAATTTTTTAATTTAATTAAAAAATAAATTAAAATTAAATCTAATTTAATCTAACTTAATTAAGTTTTTAAATTGGTTAGGATCTTATTTAATTAAATTAATTTAATCTTATTTTATTTGGTTAAAAGATCTTGTTTGACCAAGTCAAAATAGGAGTCCTAGTGTGACTAGGACTCCCTATCACTTGCGCCACTTAATCCTCATTCCCTATGCCCTTTTTGTTTTATTTCTTATGTAAAAATTCCCCACTTCTATGGCTTTTCATGCCCTCTTTCTCTTCTCCTTTTCTCATAAGGCAATTTGTTGGAAGATTAAGTCAAAAGAGGAGTTAGTTTTGCTTAGGATTCTATGAGATAGAATCCTTATTGACCAAAACACCTTTCCTTGAGTGCACCCCCTCCTTTAATTAATTCTTCTCTTATTTCATAAAAATAATCTCCTTTTTTGTGTGCCCTTCCTTGCTGGTCCACGCCAATAATTATGGAGGAGGCACCCAAGAGTTGGGCACCCCAATAACTTCCCATGTTTGGACATTCCTAGTCTAGGATTTTGATCTAACTTGGACTCTTCTTTTTTTCTATTTATTGAATGAATTTTATTTTAATTTTTTGGTAAGATATAGAGCTTTGGGAGAGGTTTGAGGTGTGCAAAAATTAGAGGAAGAGGGTCCTTGAGCATGGGGTTTCCATAGGCACCAAACTAGATGTCTAGGTGAGAGAAAAGAGAAGAAGAAGAGAGTCTTCTTCTAAGGCTATTTTATTTTCAATGTCTCCTCCTTTTTTTAAGTATTTTCTAAGAGAGTCTCAGATCAATAAACTCTTATCTTTCTTCTTATATTTTGGAGAGTCCAAATTTTGAAGAAGCGAGCATCGGATCGACCGTCGAAAAAGGATCAGCACAGTATTAGCATGCTATGTTGATTTCCTACATCGGACTTCAGATCAGAGATCGTAGGCTTGTGTGGATGAATCCTAGAGGTCAGACACGTGTGCAGCTTGTGACTTCATCCCCAAGCTTGAATCTGTAAGTTAGAATATCTAACTTGCTTAGGTAGTAGATCTGATCTATTAACTTCATACCTGCATTTGATGTAGTGTAGATCTAGGTTGATTTGATCAATCTTTTATTTTCTTATTTAATTTTAATTTTTAATTTAATATTATGCCTTGATCATATAATAGATCTAATATTTAGATATTTATATATCTATTTAAATATTTAATTTATTTAGGTCTTTCACTGCAAGATCTTGAAAAAGTTTTCAAGATCTACTTGTAAAATTCTAGATCTGGTTCCTTCAATTGGTATCAGAGCATATTGTTATTACATAATTTTTATGCATATTTAGATTATTTCTTAGAATAGATCTAATTTATAATCTAATTATTAAATCTAAAATTTTTTAAAAAATTTAGATCTCATGAATTGCCATAAGGTTATCCTGTTGTAAGGTTTACCCCTTACAATGAATAGGTTGTTCTAGTTCATGATGATCTAACTCTAATCATAAATTTATTAGATTTGATCTAATTTTATTTATAATTTAATAGATTTAAAATAGTTTTAGATCTAAAAATAAAATATTTTAGATTGCACGGACTGCCATAAGGTTATCCTGCTGTAAGGTTTACCCCTTATAGTGAATAGATTGTCCTAGTATATGTTGATCTAAAATATTGATCATAAAATTTTAAATTAGATCTAAGAGATTTTATGATCTGATTAAAAATATTTTAGTATGATTTTAATCTTCATAAATATATTAGATTTGATCTACGAAGATTTATGATTGATTATTATTGAAACTATTTTAATTACAAGAACCTATTTAGATTAGATCTAAAGTTGACTCATGTTTATGCTACTTGCATATTGATTATGAATCAAACATGCAACTTGGTTGATAGAAATATATTATAAAAATATTTTATAAATATAAAAATTATTTTTGAAAAGCCAAACTCCAACCCTTAGTCCAAAACTTAATTAAGAATTAAGAAGTTATTTGATTAGGTTCTAGGATTGTAAATTGAAGATCCTATGACATGAATCATAACACATTGGGTTAATAGGTTAGTGGAGATTAGGTCCATTAATTAGGTTAGACCCAGGGTTAGATTAAAAAATGAACTTAATTAGAGAATTGACTAAATCTAATCAATTATTGTCTTAGATTAGGTCAAAAATTCTCTAGATCAATTGCAATAGTTGTAGTTGGTCAAGTCCATGTCTTTAATAAGACCCAAGATGGACTTGATTCTTGGCTACGCGATCTAGCACGAACTATTAGGTTGATTTAATTGAAACTAATTAAATCAGTTGGTGTCTAAGATAAACTAGATCCATGATTTTTAATTGGTAGCTCACTTACCTAGCCATTTCTAATGGTGTCTAAGGTAAGCTTGGCAGACCCTTCCATTGATTGAACTTACCTGGCCTCTTGGTGAGATTATGTTTTGATCAGATCACTTAACTATTTGAGCTGACCCATGTCAGTTAGGTAAATCAGTTTGACTGATTTAGGTGCTCCTAGACTAGCCTATTAATGATCTCTCTTAAGCTGACTTGGTGAAGTTAGTGGGAGACAAGCTGGTTAATCTGACCTACTCGCTTCTATAAATTAAATCCTCTAAAATTATTAGATCCTTAAAATAAAATAGTTATATGATAACTAGATCATAGCCTTTCATTAAAGTGGATGATAATGAGTCCATCAGTTGGATAATCATTGGAGGCCCAAAGGCCTGGTGCTTATCGATTGATGAATTATCATTCATTATATGATCTCTTGGATACATCTTTCTAAATGGTGGTCAGATGGGCCAACCAAAGTTGGGCCTGATCATTCATTAGTTGGATGGACCAAGTATGGTCATGTTCATGGTTGGACCTAACTGGACCCTTTTCTGAGAAGGCTAAAGCCAACTGATCAGAGCCTAGGGCAAAATTTAATTACTAAAAATTGTTTGAAGAAATAATTGGTTATGAGCCTACTCTTAGATGTACATGGGTGGGCCAACCAAAGTTGGACTCGTGTACAGTCTATGTGGATTCTAGTATCCACTAGGAAATTAGGATAATTCCTCGAATTGGAGGTTGAGGCTATCAATTCGAATAAAATATTGAGAGAAATCTTTTGATTAAAATCCAAATCTTTAGGTTTAATGAATTAATTACTAATTAGATTTTTTTTTCTTTATGCAAACATGGCCACTTTTCTATCGCTCTGATCATTGTTAGACAATGATAAATTGGTGGGATCCAACTTCGATAGCTGGTACCAAAAGTTGAACATTATCTTGGAGCATGAACGGATCCTATATGTGCTGATGGATCCTGCACCTGAGGAGCCAACTGCCAATTCACGTGGAATAGTTAGAGATACTTATAAAAAATGGCTCAGTGATCGAACCACGGTGCACTGCATTATGCTGGCTGCGATGAGTAATGAGTTTAGTCGCAGGTTTGAGATAGCTCAGCCAAATGAAATGCTCCAAGTGTTGGAGGATTCTTTTAGTACACTCGATGATGTTGAGAGGCATAAGACTAGTTGCGCTATCTTCAATGCTAGAATGTGGGATGGAGCCTCTGTTACTGATCATGTACTATATATGATCGAGCTGATAGAACACTTGAGCAAACTCGACTTTCTCTTGCATGAACAACTTAGGAAAGATGCAATACTGAACTCGCTGCCAAAGTTCTATCTCCCTTTCCTTGCTCATTACAGAATGACAAAGCTTGAAGTAAACTACCATGGTTTACTGGGGTTACTTCAGAACTTTGAGAAGGATCACCAGCTCCATAAAGAGTTGGTGAACTTAGTGGGAGGTTCGTCTTCTGATTCTGGACCCTTTAGAAAAGGAAAGAAGAATAAGAAGAAGAAAATAAAGAAGATGCAAGTTCAGACTGGGACATCAGTGCAGGGCCAGACCAGGAAGATCAAGCTCAATAAAAGTCAAGCTGAATGCTTCTTTTGCAAGAAGTGGAGGCACTGAAAGAAAAACTGTCCTTAGTACATTACTTCCCTGGATCCGAACAGATAGAGAAAGAAGCAAGCTGTTGTTGGGCAAGATATTTATATGATAACTTCTTGCAATTTCTTTATTTATGATATTACTGACTGAATATTGGATACCGATAGCCCTTACCATATTTGTAATTATTACAGGGATTGTAGGTCAGTAGAAGATTCGAGCAAGGTGGAAAATTCCTAAACATTAGAGATGGAAGACCAGTTCCAGTTCTAGCTTTAGAAATTTTGAAACTTGTATTTGAATCTCATACCGTTGTTCTTAGTGATTGTCATTTTTATCCTAATTTTTTTTGAAATATCATTTCTGTAGGCCTTTTGGTCATGAACAATTATGAAATTTCAATAAAAAAATGAGTTTGTAATATCATTATGAATGGTGTTACTGCTTTTTATGGATAATTGAACAATGGTGTATATATGTTATCACAATCTGCTAATGTAGTCTATTCTACTGGCAAGCATCTTAGATTAGATAGTGTATCAGATATCTACTTATGGCACTATAGGCTAGGTCATATAAACAAGAACATGATAAATAGGTTGACTCAAGAGGGAATCCTCGAAGTCAATGATTGTGAATCACTTCCAACCTATGAGTCCTATCTTCTTGGTAAAATGACCAAGTCATCTTTTACTGAAAAAGATGATAGAGCCAATGAGCTCTTAGGTCTAGTACATACTAATGAATGTGGACCAATGAGCACAAGTGCTAGAGGTGGATATGTCTACTTCATCACTTTCACAGATAATCTATCCAGATATGGATATATCTATTTGATGAAACATAAGTCGAATTCTTTTGAAATATTCAAACAATTCCAAAGTAAAATAGAAAAATAAATTGGGAAGAGTATTAAAACTCTTCGATCTGACCGAAGAGGAGAATACCTTTTTGTTGAGTTTCTCACATATCTAGAAGAGAACGAAATTCTCTCTCAATGGACTCCTCCTGGAATGCCACAGCATAATGGTGTGTCTGAAAGGAGGAATCGGATTTTGTTAAGACATGGTTCAATCCATGATGGGATTTGCTAGCTTGGCGATATCCTTCTGGAGATATGCACTCGGATTGGCTTATTATCTATTAAATAGGATTTCAAGTAAGTCTGTAGTTAAAATCCTATGTGAGATATGGACAGGGTGTAAAATAGCACTTTCACACCTTAGGATTTGGGGGTGCCCGGCTTATGTCAAACGATTAGTTACAGACAAACTTGGACCTAGGTCTGACAAGTGTATATTCATAGGATACCCAAAAGAGACCAAAGGATGCTATTTCTATCATGCTGATGAACAAAAGGTGTTCGTCAGCCTTAGGGCAATCTTTTTGGACAAGGAGTTTTTTGGTGAAGGAATTATTGTCTCTAAGGTTGAACTTGATGAAGTTCAATAGGTAGAAAGTCTGACATAGAATGTTGAACCTAAGTCGGATTTGATCAGATCAGATCCGAAGCCTAGTAAACCCGCACCATTAAGATGATCCGATAGAGTACCGTGCCATTCAGACAGATACTATGGATTCTTGGTCTAGGATGGTGATCCCATCGAACTCGATGAGAACGATGAGGATCCGATCACTTATATGGATGCGATGCAGAGATCCGACTCTGAGAAATAGCTAGAAGCCATGAGATCCAAAATGAATTCCATGAAGGTCAATGATGTATGGACATTAGTTGACCCACCTGAAGGGGTTAAACCCATTGGGTGTAAATGGATCTTCAAAAGAAAGAGGAGCGCATATGAAAAGGTGGAGACCTACAAAGTCCATCTGGTTGTCAAGGGGTATCGTCTACGTTACGGTATTGACTATGATGAGACGTTATCTCCTGTGGCAATGCTCAAGTCGATTCGGATCATGCTTGCCATTGCTGCCCATATGGACTATGAGATCTGGCAGATGGATGTGAAGATATCTCTCCTAAATGGAGAGCTGACCGAAGAGATGTATATGATACAACCTAAAGGATTCACATCCATGGATGAGTCTAAAGTGTGCAAGCTTCAGAGATCCATTTATGGATTGAAGCAGGCATCTCGGAGTTGGAACATGCATTTTGATAAAGTGATCAAAACATATGGCTTCGTTAAGAATGGAGAAGAATTCTGCATTTACAAATGGGCAAATGGTCTAGCAGTGGTATTCCTTATTCTATACATGGATGACATTCTCTTAATTGGGAATGATATCCTCGCACTATAAGGAATAAAAGTCTGGTTGTCATCATAGTTCTCCATAAAGGACTTGGGTGAAGCATCCAACATTCTAGGAATGAAGATCTATAGGGATAGATCTAAAAAGGTGCTTGGTATATCTCAGTCCATGTACAAAGAAACTGTGCTGAAGCATGGAGAATTCTAAAAAGGACTATCTCTCGATAGGCCAAAAAATTTCTCTCTCTAAGAAGGATTGTCCGACAACTCTTGAAGAGAGAGAGCATATTAGTAGAATCCTATATGCTTTGGCAGTAGAGTCATTATGTATGCAATGATATGTACGAGATCAGACATGGCATACTCACTAGGAGTGGTAAGTAGATACCAGTCTGACCCTAGAGAAAATCGTTGAAAGGTGGTTAAAACTATCTTTAAGTATTTAAGAAATACTAAAGACCAATGGTTGGTTTATGGTAAGTTAGATCTAAGGCTTGTGGGGTTTACAGACTCCAGCTTTCAATCTGACCATGATGACAGTAAAAGTGTATCGGGATATATCTTTACTCTAAATGATGAAGCCATCTACTGAAAAGGTTTTAAGCAGCATACAGTGGCTGACTCTATTTGTGAAGCAGAGTACATGGCAGCATCAGATGCAGCAAAGAAAGCTGTGTGGCTAAGAAAGTTTATCACTGAGCTCGAAGTAGCACCATCCATTGATGGTCCAGTCTTGCTCTACTGCGATAGCACTGGCACCATAGCTCAAGCAAAGAAATCGAAGGCACACTAGCGGATAAAGCACATTCTGTGTTGCTTTTATTTGATCCATGAAATCGTGAATCGTGGTGACGTCGACCTTCAGAAGATCGACAGAAAGAAGAACCTAGCCGACCCCTTCACTAAAGCCCTAGCAATCAAGAAGTTCGACAACCATAAGTCGAAGATGGGTATTAGATACTATGTCGAGTGGCTTTAGGACAAGTGAAAGTTGTTGAGAATTATGTTCCAAAGCCAATCATCAGCCTGTTGATGGTTGAGCTATTTTATAATTATAATTAATTTATTAATTAATAAAAATATTTTGGCATCTTTTTCATCATAAGTTTACATCTTCTAATGAACTCCATTATTATGATGAAGTCCTTAGGACTGTTTAGTTTCGATAAAGAGAAGATTTATCGATTAGTTCTTAAAATTATTCATGACCAAATGATAGGTTGTTAATTAGGACAACAGCGTCTATCGAGCATAGGTTGCTATATGCCATATAGGTTGGTTGTCCTTTTAACCAAGGAGTGTGGAGACACTGGTATGGCATATAGGTGAGATGTATGGGTACATCGTCATTGAATGTGACCAACTTCAGAGCATTCTGCTATCGAGAATATCTTTGATGGGATATAGGTATAAGTATCCCTTAGATTTGAGATCACCTCAGTGACTTGCAAGTAACTCACTATGCTTTCGTACCAGACTAACTGATTTTCTAATTCAGCAATGGAAGGCTTCTGGGCACAGTCAAGTACTTGCAAAGTCGGAGTGTGATCAAGATGGAATTGACCACTCCAAGAGTTGGAGAAAAATGTATCATTGTATTTTAATATAGTAAAACCTTGGCTAGGATAATCCATCAGATGGATTTGATATTTGAAATATAATATGGACAACCCGATCAGAGTTGATAGTTGAACTCTGAGGTGTCCTACGAGCATTATGGTCAAGGGGATGAATTATATGAAAACTATATCTGCATGGGTTCTAAGGATGGTGTTCTACACCTTCGACCTATTTGACCGTCGGATATCATTGCTAGATGTCACTTCGATTGGTATAGAAATTTGTTCCTATGCCATCTGAAGAGAAAACCTAGTTTTCTGGGTCAGGTTCATTCAGATCTGATTGGATCAAGAGAAATATTTCAAAAATTTTTCTCTTGGATTCAAATAAGATCTAAAACTTTTTAGATATGATATTATTGATCTAATAAGAAAAAATAAAATAAAATAAAGAATAAATTAAATCTAATTTAATTTTATCTTGTTGCGGGTAATCTGATTATCCTGTGATGATCTTGATGTTTGCCTGAGATTCTGGATCTAGTTACGCAAGTGCCTGGCCTCTATCGGTATCCACTCGGATAGGATCTAGAGATCTCCTCCTTCTTTATCACTTCTCCAAAAATTAGATCTGGATCTAATTTTGAAGATCTTCAAAATTCTTTTTGAAGATGTGAGTTGTCTCTTGTAGCAGTGCCGCCTTCTTTCTTTTTCTGTCACCTTTCTCTTGCTTGGATCGCACCAAACTTATGCCCAAAAATTCTTGGGTGTGGATAGGAGAGAGAACACCTGAAGGTGGCATGGAGGAGGAAGAGGGGCAGCCTTATGGCATGGGCAATGGGTCAAGCATCTTTGATCTTGGCACAGACAAGGTTTTTATAGACCCTATTACGCCATGCAGTGCCACATTATCTCGGTCAATCATGGCTTTTTGTGCAATCAAATTTAAATCTGATTGATGGGATGACATCATCTGATCCAATCAGATGTGAGCCCCTCTGAATCATCCTTAGATGGCATCAAGATTGGGTCAAAGCAGTCTTCTAGGCACCATCCAAGTAGAATCCCCGAAGCAATTGGAGTCCCATCTGTATGGGACTCCAGATGCTTTATCCATGGGCGCATGCCTTCCTAGGCATGCACCCCTTATCCATCTACTTTTTAGCAGGTGGACTGGTCCAAGAACTCTCTCCTATGATGGCTTGACACATGGGCAGATGTCTAAGTGTCAAAGGTCAACATTTGACCAAATGTCTGAAACAGGATTTAGCAGGTGATAGAAAATGGGAGGTGTTGTCTCAAATTCATCTCATAAATTAAGACAATTCTTTTCTGACCTAGACAAGCTCTAGTTAGATCAAGTAAAGGTACCTAAGAGAGTCCAGACACATTTGGCTCAGTCGAGACAAACTTTAATGATAATTAAAGAAGAACATTAGGCTCAATCGTATGCTAGCACAATTTTCTTGAACCTAATTGAATCTAATTCAAATCAATTGAACTAGGTTAGTCCAATTGATGATATCTAGATCGAAACCCTTGTTTGTATGACCCAGCTAGGTTCAGTTTTGTATGGTAATGAGATATGTCATGATCTCTATCATCGACATCATCGAAACATCTTTCGATGGATTAGAACTTTTCTGATTCAAACAACTAGTATGATTGATCATCTAAATTATTCTAATTGCTCTCAAAATCCATCAGTGACACCTAGCAGCATATGATGGCAACCCATCAGAACTAAAAATGAATCTCTCGGTGCAGTTACCTGTGTGATTATGTTCTTCTATCTTAAGCCCCAACTCGATTAGGATTAAGGTAATCTTGTCAAACCCTAATATCCATCATATGATTAATCATTCGATTCAAGTCCAATGTGAAAACCTTAATAGAAACTCTTTCTATTATTTCACTATGCCATGGCCATGGGCTTATGGACTTGATTCTTATGATCATCATAGGGCTACTCCTCATCTACCGAGGTACATAGATTCTCTATTGGTGTAATCCAATTCCTACAATGAACATGCTATAGCCAACATACACCTCAGAATTCCGAATGGCTAGGAGATCGAGTCATAGTGTAGTCAAACTATAACACCCTAAAGGTGAACTGCCGATGCACCTCAAGTCAAAGAACTAGACACACAACTGCAGCTTCGAGCCAGTCATAGATGAGAAGGTAGACTTTTTAATGACTGCTCAAGGTGGTTATGCTCAGTGCCCTCGTTCTCTAACGAGTACCTGTACTCTCGCTGTGGTATCTTTACATCATAGACTTAAGACTCATCTACTATAAAGAAGCGATTGTACATCAACCTTCTGGATCAATCACCATCCTCATGATGATCCTACGGTCTGAAATATTTTATGAGTTAATAATGAAAATTCATATCTTAAATTTTCAACTTTTGAAAATAAGAACTATCATTGCCATTAACTCAAGGAATGTATCACAGACACTAAATATATATTGTGATAGAAAATAATCTATTTTATTATTTATAGTCAAGATTATAATTTTGCCCTTAGAAGTGTATAATAATTGTCAGCCAATTTTGGCTTCTAGGGTACATATATCTAACAAACTTCCGCTTGACCTAAAGTCAATTGGCTAGAAATCTAAGTTTCATCTTCTCAAGATGGGTTTCGATCTTCTACTGGCCCAACAGTTTTATAAGTGGGTTTGCCGCATTGTCTACGAAGTCGACTCTCTTGACCTTGACGTATCTTTTCTCGAGGTAATCATGGATGAGGTGGTATCGCCGCTCGATGTATTTGAATTTTTGGTGAGATCTCGGCTCCTTCGCAAGGGCTATGACACCATTATTATCGCAGTATAGAGGAATGGCATCTGATGGCATCACTCCAATCTCTGTGGTGAACTTCTTGTATTAAAATGCCTCCTTCGCAGCTTCTGACGCAGCGGTGTATTCTGCTTCTATGGTGGAATCTACTATTACTATTTATTTAGAACTCTTCCAACTGACATTACCATCATTACATACAAATAGATTTTCAGATGTTGACTTTCAATCATCTATATCGGACATAAAATTCGAGTCTGTATACCCTTAGACTTTGAGTTCTCTATTACCAAAAATCAAGAACATATCCTTAGTTCTTCTTAAGTACTTAAGGATACATTTCACAAAAGTCCAGTATTCTTCTCCTGGATTTGATTGATATCTGCTTGTGACACTCACAACATGGGTTATATCAGGTCATGTACATAACATGGCATACATGAGGCTCCCTATTACAGAAGCATAAGGGATCTTGCTCATACATTCAATCTCCTCTGGTGTGTTGGGACATATTTTCTTGGAGAGGTGAATGCCATGTCTGAAGGGTACCAATCCCCTCTTGAAGTTTTCCATGCTAAACTCTTTAGCACTTCCTCTATGTACATCTTCTGTGAAAGACCTAGCATCCTATTCGGTCCATCTCTATAGACTTTGATTCCAAGAATGAAGGATGCTTCTCCTAGATCTTTCATGGAGAATTCTTTAGGTAACCACATTTTAACTGTAGTCAACATGGGAATATCATTCTCAATAAGGAGGATATCATCCATGTACAGTATAAGGAAGACAATAGCACTCCCACTGACCTTTCTGAAAATACATGGTTCCTCCTCATTCTTGATGAAATCAAATAATTTGATCACATCATTAAAATGAGTATTCCAACTTTGAGATGCTTGCTTAAGTCCATATATGGACCTTTGCAGCTTGTATACTTTGTGATCAGTATCACTAGATGTGAAATCCAGCGGTTGTTCCATATAAATATCTTCCTCAATATATCCATTTAAGAATGCCATTTTCACATTCATTTACCATATTTCATAATTAAAATAGGCTACAACAGCAAGCAATGTGTGAATGAATTTAAGCATGACTACCGGCAAAAAGGTATCCTGATAGTCAATGCCTTCGTGCTGATTATAACCTTTTGTCACTAATCTAGATTTGAATGTCTCTACATTTCCATCTACACCAATCTTTCTCTTGTAGATCCATTTACACCCAATAGGTACTATACCTTCTAGTGGATCTACCAAGGTCCAGACTTGGTTTAAGTGCATCGAGTCAATTTTTGATTTCATTACCTCTAACCATTTCTCGGAGTCGACATCTGATATCACCTCGTTATAGATTTTGGGATCATCAACATGAACTCCATTACCTATGAGAAATATTTTCTCTACTTTCTCTGAAATAGTACCTAAGTACCTCTTAGGGGGATGAAAAATCCTTTTCGATCTTTGAGGTGGAGGAGGTAGTGATTGTATTGGCTCAACCTGATTTGGTTCCAAAGGATCCTTAGCTCTTTGCTCTTAGGAGACTTTCTCCTCTAGCTTGATCTACTTTCCAATGCCGCCATCTTGAATAAACTATTTTTCAAGAAAGATGGCATGTCGACTCACCATCACATTGTAATCTTCTGGAATGTAGAAATAATATCCTAATGACTCTTTAGGATATCCTATGAATCGAGCTCTAAAGAACCTATAGTCTAACTTATCCACTTGTTGTCTTTTGACATGAGTTGGACAACCCCAAATTTTGAGATGACTCAAACTTGGTTTCTTATCGTGTCATATCTCATACGGTGTGGTAGGAACGATTTTAGAAGAAACCCTATTCAGTAAATATATAGCAGTTAACAAACTATGTCCCCAAAAAATATCAGAAAGGTCTATGAAGCTCATCATGGATCGAACTATATCTAATAGGATTCGATTCCTCCGTTCTAAAATTCCGTTGAGTTGAGGTGTTCCATATGGAGTCCATTGAGAGACTATGCCATTCTGCTTGAGATAGTTCAAAAATTCCCGACTAAGATATTCACCTCCTCGATCTGATCAAAGAACCTTAATGGGTTTTTCAGTTTGCTTTTCTACTTCATGTCTGAATTCGTTAAACTTTTCAAAGGCTTCAGACTTATGTCTCATAAGATATACATACCCATACCGAGATAAATCATCGATGAAGGTTATGAAATAGACAAAATTACCTCTAGCCGGCACATCAAATGGGCCGCACACATCAGTATGTACTAGGATAAGTAAATCCATGGCCCTTTTCCCATGTCCCACAAAAGAAAGTTTAGTCATTTTGCCATGAAGACATGATCCACAAATTGGATATGACTCGCAAGTCAATGGACTCAATAGTCCGATTTTTTCTAATTTATTAACCCTATCTTCTACTATATGACCTAGTCTAAGGTGCCATAGATACCTATCATTTGGACTATCCTTGGGTCATTTTAATTTTATGGCATTCACATTTTGTTTGATATTAAAAATAGATACATCAATATGTAATTGATAAAGATCATTAATAAGAAAACCACTTGTAATTTTATTTCTTTCATAAAAAATATTACAATGGTCCTTAAGAAAACTAATTACATAGCCTTCTAATGCTAAACATGAAACAGAAATCAAATTCCTGCTTGCCGTAGGCACATAATAATAATCCTTAAGTACTAAATCTAAATCAGATGGTAGTCGAAGAGGGTAGATTTCCACGACCACAGCAGCAATCCTTGCTTCATTTTCAATGCGTAGGATCATCTTACCATCCCTCAGCCTCCTGCTATCCTCAAGATCCTGTATGGAAGTGCACAAATGAGCACTAGAACCAAAGTTAATCATCCAACTTAATGCAGAAGAAATTGTAAGGTTAGATTCAATAACAAGCATACCTCTAGAAGGACCTGCTTCCTTCTTATTTTTCAGGATGGCCAGGTATGTAGGGCAGTTTCGCTTTCAATGGCTTTTAGTATTGCAATAGAAATACTTTTCTTTATCAATGACCTTCTTCTTCAGCTCTACCTTCTTTTTCTTTCCTCCTTCCACCTTCTATCTTTTCACAGACTTTTTCTTCTTTCCAAAAGACTTTCTCTTGGAAGAAATCCATTCCATAGCAAATACTGAGCCTTTAGAATCTTTCATTGAAAGCTCAGTAGTAACCAGCATGTTCATAAGCTCGACTAGAGTATTTTGAAGTTTATGCATATGATAGTTCATGATGAACTATTCATATGCATCAGTCAAAGATTGTAGAATTATATTATTCTGCAGATCCAAGTCCAACTTCACTCCAAACTTCTCAAGCTCTTTCAAGTCCTTGATCATCCTCAGACAATGATCTTGGACTAACTGCCCATCATGCATTTTAGCCTTGAATAGTCGTTTAGTGATCTAATATTTGGCTGTGCGACTCTATTCACCAAACATCTCTTGCAGGTGAGATAATGTTTGGTGGACAGTCTTGATATCTTCATATTAGCGCTGAAGCTCATCAGACATTGAGCCCAACATGTAGTATCTGGTCTTGTTATCTTCGTCCATCCACTTGTCAAGAGACGTTCTTTGTTCAGCAGATGGATGAGTTGGTAAGGTGCGGAGATCCTGATCTAATACATGAGTTAACTTCTCGAAACCCAAAATAATTTTGAAGTTTCAGAGTCAATCCTTGTAATTGGATCCGATCAGTCTATGGGTGTCTAGGATACATGCTAGTGGTTGGATGCAGATATTTTGCTTTTTCTATAGAGAGTCAAAGTTTCTAGTTAGATATTATAATTAAGACTTGACCAATTTATTTAGAAGTTTAATTTTTAAATAAATTAGCTTTTACTATTTTCTCGAATCCCTACACTCTCTCTGTAGAGATGTCAAAATCTCCATGATTATAGATTTTTAATAGGTGGTGTAGTCCCACCAATTGACTCATTACCTCACTTAACAGTTATTGATGATGGGTTAGCCAATGAGTGGACAACTCTTGTCCAATGATTCTCTAATCATGGTGCACCCAAACTTGGTATCTAATTCATGAATCTCACCATATCCAAAATATTGATCCACTCCTTAGTTAAGTCAGACCCACCATTTGCATAGATTGGATTCCTAATTGGATCTCTCACCGTATCTAGAATATTGAGCCCAATTTATCCTCCAACCCATAGCATCCAATGCCTAATAGACATGATTGCATCTTTCTGGTGCAACTGAACCATTGTGAACAGTCGAGAACAATCAACCCCAAAAAGGGCCCACATATTTACAATGGTGGAAGATCTTAGACTTAATATTTTCTTAGGAAGATTTAATTTAGGTTTCTTTAAACTTGATTTACAATAGTCATAATAATTATGACTAACCTAGTGGCATGGGTTAGCTCGGATTGTTAACTACCTTAGATCAAGACTGGGTCGACAAATATGGTCAGGTAAGTGAGATCGATGGAAGGGATATGCTATTAACTCGACAAGAACGCATTCGAGTCGAATAGCTCCCAATTAAAAATTAGTTGATCGTATTTGCCAGACTTACCTTAGACACCAAATTATTGAGCCAGAACCAATCAGGTTAGCTTACAATCCAGACTCTAACCTCTGAGCCTAATTAGGTCTTAACTTGATCGATCACTCATGTGATTCGATCTTGACCCAGACTTAATTCTATTAGGCTAATCAATTTAAGCACTCTTGATTCCATCTAACCAACTCTTGATTCAGTTTGATCAACCGCTAGACCTAATTGAGCTACCCAAGCCCGAACCCAATTTTATGAATATATCTTAAATCTAAAAATTTTTAATTTTTAGACATAACATATTTCATAATCTTAATTCTTAATTAAGTTTAGGATTTATAAATAAAATATGTAAATAAAATCCTAGAATTTTAGGATCTAGGATTTTGCAGAAAATAAATTTTAGATTTTTGATTAAGGATGAACGCACAGCATCCCTACACATCACAAGAATATCCCATCGAATGGGAGGAGAGGGTATTTAAATTTTACTTTATTCTTATGATTGAACGGCCAAGGGGAATGCCTTAATTAGAAATATAAAAACTATAAAATTAGTTAGATCTACATCATATATTTCATATATAAAAAAATTGATCTAACTATAAACATATTTTGCATACATCTTCATGTATCATATTATGCATGTTTTTAGATCTAAATTATCTCATAATTATCTAAAAAATTAAATTTAAATTGATCATATCAAATTAAAATCTATTCTACATAATTATGTAGAACTATTCTACAACTAGTCTAAACATGCATTCATCATATCTCATATGAATAAAAATTAAATAACTTTATTTTTTATTTTTTAGATCTTATTATAATATTTATAATATTAAAAAATAGTAAATAAATAAATTTAAAAATTATAACTAATCAAATTAAATTATGATCATGTGAGACTATACATAGAACAATTCTATTCTACAACTAGTCATGCATTTTATACAACTTAGATCTAAATTATTTAATTTTTTAATTTTTAATTTTAGATCTAATTATATCTAATGTGATATCCAAAATCATTAAATTATTAGATTAAAATTAAAATAAAATTAGATATAATAAAAAATACAACCTGGCTTTGATACTAGTTGAAGGAAAAATCTAGTTTTCTGGATTAGGTTCGTTCAGATCTGATTGGATCAAGAGAGATATTTTAAATTTTTTTTTTAAATCTAGATTAAATATAAGATTTTTTAAATTTGATATTATTGATCTAATAAAATAAAATAAAATAAAATAAAGAATAAATTAAATTAAATTAAATTTTATCTTATTATGGGTAATCTGATTACTTTGTGATGATCCTGATGTCTGCTTGAGGTTCTGGATCTAGCCACGCAAGTGCCTGACCTCTACCGGTATCTACTTGGATAGGATCTAGAGATCTCCTCCTTTATCACTTCTTCAAAAATCAGATCTGGATCTAATTTTGAAGATCTTCAAAATTTTTTTTGAAGATGTGAGTTGTCTCTTGCAACAGTGCTGCCTTCTTTCTTTTCCTGTCACCTTTCTCTTGCTTGGATCGCATCAAACTTGTGTCCAAATATTTTTGGGTATGGATAGGAGAGAGAACACCTGAAGGTGGTGTGGAGGAGGAAGAGGGGTAGCCTTGTGGCATGGGCAATGGGTCAAGCATCTTTGATTTTAGCGCAGACAGGATTTTTATAGACCCTATTGCGCCAAGCAGTGCTATATCAACCCGGCCAATCATGGCTTTCTATGCAATCAGATCTAAATCTGATTGGTGGAATGACATCATCTGATTCAATCAGATGAGAGCCCCCCTGAATCATCCTTAGATGGCACCAAGACTGGGTCAAAGCAGTCTTCTAGGTGCCATCCAATTAAAATCCCCAAAGCAACTAGAGTCTCATTTATGCGAGACTCCAGATGCTTTATCCATGGGTGCATGCTTCCCTAGGTGTGCACCCCTTATCCATCTACTTTTTAGCAGATTGATTGGTCTAAGAACTCTCTCCTATGATGGCTTGATGCATGGGCAGATGTCTAAGTGTCAAAGGTCAACATTTGACCAAATATCCGAAATAGGATTTAGCAGGTGACAGAAAATGGCAGGTGTTGTCTCAAATTTATCTCATAAATTAAGAAAACCCTTTTCTAACTTGGACAAGCTTCAATCAGACCAAGTAAAAATACCTAAGTGAGCTCAGACACATTTGGCTCAGTCGAGACAAACTTTAATGATAATTAAAGGAGAACATTAGGCTCAATCATGTGCTAGCATGATTTTCTTGAACCTAATTGAATCTAATTCAAATTAATTCAATTGGATTAGTCCAATTGATCATATCTAGATCAAAACCCTTATTTGTGTGACCTAGTTAGGTTCAATTCTGTATGGTAATGAGATATATCATGATCTCTATCATCGACATAATCGAAACACCTTTCGATGGATCAGAACTTTTATGATTTAGACAACTTGTATGATTGATCATCTAAATCATTCTAATTGCTCCCAAAATCCACCAGTGACATCTAGCAGCATATAGTGGCAACCCATTAGAACTGAAAATGAACCTCTTGGTGTAGTTACTTGTGTGATTAAGTCTTCTATCTTGAGCCCCGACTCGATTAGGGTTAAGGTAATCTCGTCAAACCCTAATATTCATCATATGATTAATCATTTGATTCAAGTCCAATGTGAAAATCTTAATAGAAACTCTTTCTATTATTTCATTCTGCCATGGCCATGGGCTTATGGACTTGATTCTCATGATCATCATAGGGCTACTACTCCTCATCTATCAAGGTAAATAGATTCCCTATTGGTGTAATCCAATTTCTACAATGAACATGCTATAGCCAACATACACCTCAGCATTTCGAATGGCTAGAAGATCGAGTCATAGTGTAGTCAAACTATAATACCCTTAAGGTGAACTATTGATGCACCTCAGACCAAAGAACCAGACACACAACTGCAGCTTCGAGCCAGTCATTGATGAGAAGGTAGACTTCCTAATGACTGCTCGAGGTGGTCACGTTCAGTGTCCTCATTCTCTAAGGAGTATCTGTACTCTCGCTTTGGTATCTCTACACTATAGACTCAAGATTCATCTACTATAAAGAAGCAATTGTACACCAACCTTTTAGATCAATCACCATTCTTATGATGATCCTATGGTCAAGAGCATTTTATGAGTGAATAATGAAAATTTATGTCTTAAATTTTTCAACTCTTGAAAATAAGAACTATCATTGCCATTAACTTAAAGGATGCATCACAGACACTAAATACACATTGTGATAGAAAATAATTTATTTTATTATTTATAGTCAAAATTATAATTTTGCCCTTAGAAGTGTATAATAAGTGTCAGCCAATTCTGACTTCTAGGGCACACATATCTAATACCACCGACTTAGGTTCGAACCTATGAGGTCACATACATTAGAGCTTATGATCTGATCGGATGGTTGATCAATGATTAAGAATCGTTCTAGGGTTAAACAATCAATACGATTGATGTTTAACCTAGTGCAAGTGTTGCTGGAGGATCGATTAATAATTAGATTGCTAATTAGCTTAATTTGATTAAGCTAATAGATTGAGATTAAGTTTAATTAAATATTATTTAATTAGATTTAGTTTGGTCTTGATTGGATCAAGTCCAACTGGTTTATTGGATAAGCCAAGTGCAAGGAAGAACTAGTCGTAGTCTAATTAGGACTCAGATTAACCCAATTTTCTAATTTAATTAGAAAATAAATTAAAATTAAATATAATTAAATCTAATTTAATTAAGTCTTTAAATGGATTAGAGTCTTATTTAATTAGATTGGTTTAATCTAAATTTTATTTGGTTAAAAGATCTTGTTTGACCAAGTCAAAACAGGAGTCCTAGTGTGGCTAGGACTCCCTATCACTTGCACCACTTAATTCACACGCCGCATGCCCTATTTGTTTTGTATCTTACGTGAAAATTCTCCACTCCCATGGCTTCTCACGCTCTCTTTCTCTCCTCCTTTTCTCATAAGGTAATTTGTTGGAAGACCAAGTCAAAAGGGGAGTTAGTTTTGCTTAGGATTCTATGAGATAGAATCCTTGTTGACCAAAACACCTTCCTTTGAGTACTACCCTCTCTTTTAATTAATTTTTCTCTTATTCCATAAAAATAATTTTCTTTTTTGTGCACCCTTCCTTGCTGGTCCATGCTAATAATTGTGGAGGAGGCGCCCAACAACTTCCCATGTTTGGACATTCCTAGTCTAGGATTTTGATCTAACTTGGACTCTTCTTTTTCTCTATTTATTGGATGGATTTTATTCTAATTTTTTCATAAAATATAGAGCTTTGGGAGAGGTTTTGGGTGTGAAAAAATCAGAGGAAGAGGGTCCTTGGGTGTGGGGGTTCCATAGGCACCAAACTAGGTGTCTAGGTGAGAGAAAAGAGAAGAAGAAGAGGGTTATCTTCTAGGGCTCTTTTATTTTCAATCTCTCCTCCTTTTTTTGAGTTTTTTTTTCTAAGAAAGTCTTAGATCAGTAAACTCTCATCTTCCTTCTCATATTTTGGAGAGTCCAAATTTTGAAGAAGGGAGCATTGGATCAACCGTCGAAGAAGGATCAGCACAGTACTTGCATGCTGTGCTGATTTTCTGCATCGAACTTTAGATCAGAGATCGTAGGCTCGTGTGGACGACTCCTAGAGGCTGGACACGTGTGGAGCTTGTGACTTCATCCTCAAGTCTAGATCAGTAAGTTAGAATTTCTAACTTGCTCAGGTAATAGATCTGATCTATTAACTTCATACTTGAGTTTGATGTAGTGTAGATCTAGGTTGATTTGATCAATCTTTTATTTTCTTATTTGATTTTAATTTTTGATTTAATATCATGACTTGATCATATATTAGATCTGAGATCTAGGTATCTACATGTCTATTTAAATAAATATTTAATTTATTTAAGTCTTTCGCTGTAAGATCTTGAAAAAATTTTCAAGATCTACCTATAAAACCCTAGATCTGGTTCCTTCATCATCAGGGCTAGCAAGTTTAGAGAGATTTCGCACACAATATGATACACAGATCCCTACTAGATACAAAATCAAATCTACCAACCCTAGAAAAGAAAATGGTGCAAATAATATGATGGAGAACCCTCATTTTCACACTAAGATCCCTACTAGCATCCAATTTCTCAATATCATAGATATCATCTTTTTGCAAAATTGATCTTAACCTTACTTCTTTGTTTAATAATCTATCTGACGTAGATCCCTCACAAGGTAAATTGGTGAGAAAGCCTAACTGCTGAGCATCAAACTCCACTATGACATCCTTAACTAATGATCTTACTTTTCCATCAGAAAATATGAAATTTTGATTAAACTCTCGAACCAAATCAATGAAAATTATTTCTTTCAAAGTGCATATTGAACCCCAACCCAAAGATTTTATCATTTCACTAAATGAAAACCCATCTTTTTCTAGAAAATGGAAATCAATATTTCTTTCCAAAGTAATCTTTCTATCGGAAAGGGGTTTCTTGCTGGAAGTTATTGGAGAAGCAGAGGGTGCTGGAACAGGTGCCAGTTTTGGAGCAGATGCAGCCTTCTTCTTCTTTCTCTATTCTTTCTTTAGCCCATGGGTGGACTTTCGACACTGGAGAAGCTTCATCCAAGGTGCCATTTATCGAGCAATAGTGGGAGCAGTAGGATAGTAGTGGAATGAGTGAAGAAAGATTAAGGATGTGAATGGTTTATCGGAGAGAGTGGATTTTGTCAAGAGAAACTGGGATTCAGTTGAAGATTAGGGCTTGTAATAGGTTAAGAGACAAAATGGAAATAGTGGGAATAGGAGAGGGAATAGATAGAGAATAGTCGGGAGATCGTTTTGGAGGAGGTTTGGTGCGGTTTGGAAGGTGGTTATGGAGGAATTTTGGCAAGAAATGGTTCGACAGGAGAGAAGAGACGAACGCTCGAGTGAAAGAGGAGAATGGGGCAACCTGCGAAAAATGGAGAGATGAACAGGATTCATTTTCCCTTAAAGTCGAAGGAAAAAGATTGAAATACCCTATGGGGCATCCCTTAGGTTGTCCCTTTTTGAATGGGGCAATCTAGGGGGCATCCCATCCAGCTAAAAAGTCCAGTTTAACTTCTTTTTTTGAACAAATTGATGATCAAGAGTCAGAATCAAGGGATTTTTGTTAGAGGGGAAGAGTAGATTGTGTCTCAAAAGATTATTGATAGGAAGATTTTGAGAAGGACCACTTGAGATCTCTAAGATAGTGGATCCAAGATAGCTAATTCCCTTCTAATTTTATAAAATTTATCTTCATTTAAAGGTTTTGTAAAGATATCTGTCAATTATTTTTCAGAGCAAACAAAGTCAATCAATATATCATTATTTTGCACATGCTCTCTTATGAAGTGATGTCTAACTTCTATGTGTTTTGACTTAGAATGTTGGATTGGATTTTTAATTAAGTTGATGGCATTAGTGTTATCACATCTTATGGAAATGTTATTAAATTTTACTCCAAAATCTTTGAGTTATTGCTTAATCTACAAGATTTGAGCACAACAACTTCCGCCTACAATGTATTCAGCCTCGATTGTAAATAATGCCACCGAATTTTATTTCTTGTTAAACCAAGAGATTAAGTTTATATCGAGAAATTGGCACGTTTTACTAGTACTTTTTCTATCTAATTTACATCCTACAAAGTCTACATTTGAGTATCCTATCAAATTTATGGATGATTATTTGAAAAACTATAAGCCTAATGTTTGAGTTTCATTTAAATATTTCAAGATTTTTTTAACAGTATTTAAGTGAGATTCTTTAGGATTGGATTAAAATCTTGCATACATACAAATACTAAATATGATATCAGACCTATTAGCAGTAAGATATAACAAAGATCCTATCATGCCTCTATAAAGCTTTAAATCAATATTCTTACCATTTTCATCCTTATCAAGCTTACATGAAGGACTCATAGATGTGCCAATGCATTTAGAGGTCTCCATTCCAAATCTTTTTAATAGTTTTTTTGTGTACTTGCTTTGGCTTATGAAGATCTCATATTTAGACTGCTTAATTTGGAGTCTGAAGAAGAAAATGAGTTCTCCCATCATGCTCATCTCAAACTCTCCCTTCATGAGCTTGGTAAAATCTTGGCATAAAGTTTCATTAGTGGATCCAAAGATGATATCATCAACATATATTTGTATCATAAGAATATCATTAACCTTTATTTTTATAAAAAGAGTTGTATCTACTTTTCCTCTAGAGAAACTATTTTCTAACAAGAATTGACTTAATCTTTCATACCAAGCTCTAGGAGCTTATTTTAAATCATATAAAGCTTTATGTAATTTGAAAACATGGTTTTGAAAAGTATGATTTTTAAAATTAAGAGGTTATTCTACATAAACTTCTTCCATAATAAAATCATTAAGAAAAGTATTTTTTACAACCATTTGAAATAAGTTGAAGTTCATAAAATATGCAAAAGCAAGTAAGAGTCTTATATCTTCTAATCTAACAATAGGTGCAAAGGTCTGATCAAAATCAATTTCTTCTTGTTGGTTATACCCTTTAGCTATTAATCTTGCTTTATTTCTTATGACATTTTCATTTGCATCTAATTTATTTCTAAACAACCATTTTGTTCCAATTATAGGTTAATCTTTTGGTCTTTCAATTAGGATGCATACATTATTTCTTTCAAATTGATTAAGCTTTTCTTGCATTGCATTTATCCAATTATGATCTTTTTTGACTTCATCAATAGTTTTGGATTCAACATGAGAGATAAAAGCAAAATAATTATTCATATCTTTTAGTGAGGATCGAGTTCTTATCCTATATGTAGGATCACTAATGATGAGTTCTTTGGGATGATTGTGAATATACCTCTATTCTTTTGGAAGGTCATTTGAATCTTTGAATTATTCTTGTTGATCTTGTTGTTCTTTGTTTTCATCCTTCTTTTTATCTTCAAGTATCTTATCATTTTGGATTGATGACTTCTTTATAGTAAGTTCATTCATACCTTCAATAATTTGGCCTACATCATCAATACCCTCTCTCCTCTTTGTTGGAAGATCAATAGCTTCATCAAAGACAACATGTATTGATTCTTTTACAACTAGGGTTCTTTTATTAAAACCTCTAAAGGCTATACTAGAGATAGAATAACCAAAAAAAATTGCTTCATCTGATTTAGCATCAAACTTACCCAACTTATCTTTACTATTATTTAAAACAAAACATCAACAACCAAAGACAAGGAAATAAGCAATATTGGGTTTTCTTTCTTTTTAAAGTTCATAAGATATTTTCTTTAAAAGAGGTCTAATTAGAGCATGATTTAAAATGTAACATGCCATGTTTATTGCCTCCATCCCAAAATACTTTGGAAGGTGGCTTTCACATAGCATGGTATGAGCCATTTCTTCAAGTGTTCTATTTTTCTCTCTACTATCCTATTTTGTTGGGGTGTTCTAGGTGCAGAAAAGTTATGATCAATATCCTTTTCCTCACAAAACTTTTCAAAATCAAGATTTTCAAACTCAGTATCATGATCACTATAAATTTTAAGAATTTGAAGATCTTTTTTATTTGAAACTTTTCAATAAAACTTGGTAAAAGCTGAAAAAGATTCATCCTTAGATGCCAAAAATAAAATCCATGTAAATCAAGAGAAATCATCAATAATCACAAATCCATATCTTTTTCTATCTAAGTTTGTGGTTCTAGTGGATCCAAATAAATCCATATGTAATAATTTCAATGGCCTAGAAGTTGAAATAATATTTCTACTTTTGAATAAAACTCTAATTTATTTTCCTAACTGAGATGCATCACATATTTTATCTTTTTCAAAATTTAGTTTGGGTAGCCCAACCACTAAATTCTTTTTGATGAGTTTAAAAAGAGAGTGCAAACTTATATGTGTGAGTCTATGGTGCCATAGCTAACTAGTTTCACTAATCTTTGCATTCATTGCTACTAGGCATTGCATATTTTGTAAAGATAAATTATTCATGTCTACCATGTAAACATTTTCATGCTTATATCCAATGAATCTTGTGTTTTCATTAGTGGGACTAGTTATAATGCACAAAATAGATTCAAAAGTAACTTTAAAATTCTTATCATATAATTGACTAATACTTAAAAGATTATGCTTGAGATCATCTACTAGCAAAATATTTTTAATAAAAGTGGAGGGAGTGATACCAATGTTACCTACTCTAATGATCTTTCCTTTACCATTATCTCCAAAGGTGACCATCCCTCCATCTTTTACTTCCAAAGTGATGAATTGAGATTCATCATTGATTATATGTCTTGAACATCCACTATCAAGATACCAACTCCTTTTTGATTCTCAGGATGCAAGACATACCTATAAGAAAATCAGATTTTGACTTTAGGTACCCAAGCTTTCTTGGGTCCTCTTTGGTTAGTCATAATGGTTCCGTTAGAAACCCACACCATTTTTACATGAGAGCTACCAAATTTGTTAGAATAGCATGCAAAGGATTTATGGCCTAATTTACCATAGCTGAAACATGAAACAATATTTTGAAGATAGTTCACAAATATATTGTTCAAAAATTTTTGTTTCTTTAGTGGGTTATAACTAAGACCAGCTTTATCATAAATAGTCTTTTAATTTTCTAAAATTATATTTAATTTATATAAATTTAAGATAAATTTATCTACTATAGGTTTCAGCTTATTTACTTTAATTTTTAAGTTTTGATTTTTCTGAATTAAATTTTTGTTTTTAACTAAAATTTCTTTCTTTTTCTTTAGTAAATATTGATTTTGCTTTTTTAGCTCTTTGTTCTTTAATCCTAACTTCTTTAGATCATCTAATAAATCATTAAAAGCCTCATGCAATTCATCAATTGTAAATTCATTTGAAAGTTCAGATGTTACCTCATTTTCGTGTGCCATGAGACAAAGATTGGCTTCTTCGTGAGTGTCATCATCGGAGCTTGATTCATCACTATCGCTCTAAGTTGCAAGTATAGCCTTCTTTTTGAATTTCTTAGGGGTCTTCTTAAGTTGAGAATAATCAGATCTGAAGTGTTCTGGCTTCTTGCATTCATAATATATAAGGGACTGCTCTTTTTCTTTCTCTTTGCTAGGCTCTCTCTTAGCTATTGGCCTTCTTCTTAATCCTTGCCTCCTTTACTTCATAAATCTCTTAAATTTTTGGGTGATGAGAGCAAGTTCCTCATCTTCATCTTCATTATTTGATTGGTCCAAGTTTTCCTCTTCTTGAGCAATGGACTTGAGAGCAATAGTCTTCTTCCTTTTGGTTTCTTTTTCACTGTATTGCTTCATGATGAGTTCGTGTATCATAAGTGATTCAAAAAGCTCCTCCAATGGTAGGGTGTTAAGATTCTTGGCCTCTTGAATCATTGTAATTTTAGCTCTTCAAGTTCTTGGTAGAGACCTAAGTACCTTTCTCACAAGATCACTATTAGTACAGAACTTACCAAGACTTTTAAGCCCATTAATGATATCAGTGAAATAAGTAAATATTTGGATAATAGACTCATCAAGTTTCATTTTAAAGAGTTCATATCTATGAACAAGCATATTGATTTTAGACTTTTTTACCTGATTTGTACCTTCATGAGTTACCTTTAATCTATCCCATATCTGTTTAGCAGAATTACATGTAGAAATCTAATTGAATTCATTTGTATCTAGGGCATAGTATAAAACATTCATGGCTTTTGTATTAAGTTGTGCCATCTTTTTATCAACCTCATCCCACTCATTTTCAGGTTTGAAAATATCCTTCCCATCAAGTTATTTTGTGGATGAGTGAGGTCCATTCACTATGACACTCTACATGTCATAATCAAGAGCTTGAATAAATATCTTCATCTGAGCTTTCCAATAGGTGTAATTCGATCCATTGAAAAGTGAAGATCGATTTGTGGATTGCCCCTTGGCAAGTGAAGTGTCAACTTGAGTTGCCATAGATCTTTAGCTCTTGATGGTGAAATCAAGAAAGGGCTAGAGCATCAAGCTTTGATATCACTTATTGCTCAGCTATGCAACCTAAGAGAGGGGGTGAATTGGGTTTTTTTAAAAAATTAAACTAAAAAATAGAATTACAAGTGAAGTGAGGTGAGTTAGTTAGGTAAGATGCAAGAGCTTAATTTAAAATAAAAAAAAATAAACACAATAGAGCAAATAAGGAGGAAGAAGAGAGAATAACTCAAACAAGATAATTTATAGTGGTTCAGTGCCAACCTTGCACCTACATCCACCTCCCAAGCTTCTACTTGAAAATTTCAATCCACTAACCTATTCGATCAAATACAATATCGGATGCTCCGATCCTAACTATCCTAAGCTAGAAAAGTTATTTTTTGGATACAAGCCAACCCAATACAATCTAATTCAAGGTTCAGATCAACCTTCTTAAGCTTTGGAAACCTCCAAAAGCTTGAGCTCCAAAATAGTAAAATAGAGTGAAAGAGGATGCACAAGTTCAGCACACTTAGCTTCTTAATAAGTATAATAAAGCTTTAAAAAATCTTTACACAAACTAGAGAAAGCTTTTAAGAATCCTCTCAAAAGATTGAAGACTTGAATGCACGTTAGAGAAGTGGTTGAGCTTGAAATCAATGCTCCTCTTGCCTAGGGTTGAGTTTTCTTTGAGCTGAATATTCACTTAATTTTTTTGATGATTTTCTTTCTTTTTGAATACTTTTAAACCCTCATTCAATGCTGGAAGATGAATAGTAGCTGTTTGTAGTGGTTGTAGATCATTTGAAAAATATTTAATGCATCGCATGGAGAAGAAAAATAGCTATTATAGGAATTCCCCTTGCAGGAGGTGCCCCTTAGGTCATCCCTTTCATAACAGGTGAGAAAAACAACATTCTACATATATGTGCAGTTCCTTCAGGGGGTGCCCCATAAGTCGCCCTTTTTGCAATAGATGAGAAAGTTTGCATTCTATATGTTGTGTGCAGAACCTGTAAGGGGCATCCCATAGGTCATCTCTTTTTTCATGGGGCATCCTATAGGTTGTCCCTTTTTGCATGCCAATTCAGAAATAGCGTGTCGGTCCTGCATGTCATTTACCAAAGAAAAAAGGGTCGACCTAGGGGTCGCCTTCTTTTATTCAAAATACCATATCTTCACTTTTAAGCTTTCAAACAATTTGAGATCATCTCCAAATAAATCAACATCATCTTGGGAGTTCTTGAGGCTTCCGAAAAACTTTAATTTTTGCTCCAACTTAAGTAAATTTCAAATTGACCATCTTTAACAAAGTTTTTGCAATACAAAAATTCTTAAAAATCCTGAAATGACTTTTAAAAACATCTCCAAGAATAAAAATCATTAGTACCCCTCTTAATTATTTTGTGCTCATCAAAATCATTCCTAGGGGCAACATTTACTAATTGCAATATGCAAAGATAAAACTTCAAAAGCTATCTCTGCACCCAAAATGAAATATATAGATTAAAAAAAAACTACTATAACTAGAGGATCCTAAAGGAACCATTTAACTATTCTTGAACATGTAGTTTAATCAGAGATCTAATAGTTCTCATGTTTCACATTACTATTAGCAAGAAAAATGTCGTGAACATCCTAAAGAAAAATCCTAGATTTGTTGATAGTACAGAGCAACATATGCAAGAGCTGCTTGGTTTCACTACCAAAAAACATATTTTTCTTTTCGATACTATCAGAACTAGTATTAACAAATTTAAGAGCATGCTAACTAAAACTTGATAAAAAGCAAATTATGTCTCCCATTCTACAACAACTGATGTTCCTTGCATGGATGCAATATTATTTAAGTTGTTCCAATATGGACTAAAGTTTAAAAAGGTGAAGAATGTGCTAGAATAAGTGCAACCACACAAAGAAATCAAGAAATTGAAGCAAGAGCACTGTCAGTTTGACAAATCTAGTATACTAAACATCACATTTTGTTCTTGCAAAAGAAAAACATAGTATGTAAAAATCAAAAGCAAATTTCCAGCAACTAAACCGTAACTTCGATAGGATTCTAATTCAAAAGAATCGAGAGTGACCACACAAGTTCTATCAATTTTTTTTTTTTTAAAAAAGAAACAACAAATGACTGCAACAAATCTATTGGTGCTATTTCTTTTCATCTTGCTACTTTCCCTCCTTATTCATCTTTTCCTCCTCCTATGTCACCTTATCTCCTCGTTGATCCTCTCCATGTCCAAAGACCAAGTCTCCTCGCTTTTTCCCTCTATCTCAGAAACTCTTATGTGGGTATTTAATATTTTAAGGCTTCATTATTTAGAAGAAGAACATACCTTGAGATGAATCCCCGAGCATATGTTGAACACCAAAATCGCCGTCTCGCCGAGCAACAAAGTTGCCGATCGTCAATTTTGTCGGGGAGAAGGGTTGATCGGGAATGGAGAAGAAGCCTGAGAGAAGGAGAGGAGAGATTAGATGGAGAGGAGGGATTAGGGAATAGGGATAGAGAGAGACAGCATCATTTTGTTTTAACTTTTAAGAGGGCATGCGTGATAGATAGACTCGAGAGTGGGGAACTTGGGATGGGTTTAGGTCAAATAGAGTTTGGATCTAATATTGGATTTGGATCGGATCGGATCGGGTCGGGTCCAAATTCAGTAAAACCAGACCCGATCCAAAAAATAAAATGGGTCTAATTTTAGAACCCAACCCACCTCCATGGGTCCTTTAAAATGATCGGATTGGGTCGGATCATAGGTCAACTCGATCCATTTGTAGTCCTACTTGCAGCCTCCTACTGACACTAGGGGCTAAGGCTTCGAAAGACCGTCATCAAAGTAGTAGAATTGGGATTTAGGAGAGGCAAAGTCCCAAATCTTAACACATTCACTCAAGATATCCACAACAGTCTTCCACAACAAAAGACCAAGGAAGATTTTAAAAAAAAGTCTTTCTTTATTAATAGCTCAGGAGCTTGATGGCCAAGTTACAATATAGATAGACTCAAAGTACAAGAAAAGACATTGAGGGGCTACATCCACCCTGTGCAGAAGGAAGCTTCTTCTAGAGAAAGGTCCCTTGGCAATCACTGGTACGCACCAAAGGATATCAAGGATGGCATGGTTTCGGTGGGTCAGCTTACCCCTAGGACCCATCTATCTCCATGATATTCCTTTTAGGAGGATGAGGTAGCCTACTTGGGGGTAGAAGATTGTCCTTTAGAAAGGTCCAAAACCTTCTTGGAAGGCCCAATGCTGAGAAAGCCCCTTTTGCGATCGCTCGCTCCTTTTCTAAACCAATGGCCAACACAGGCTACTGCATCCTTGACCATGCCCATGCTAGGGTGATGGAATTTTAAAAATTGGCAAGGATAGTTGGATCTCAACAGCCTCCTCAGGTCGATGTCAATCGTGGTACCATAGCTAGTGCAATGATGATTTTCTAATATCTTCCATGCCAAGCTAGAATGTCTATAGGTGCACCTCTTTTGGACACCCTAAAGCCAGCCGGAGGGCGAGAGAGAACCCCTCCATAGTGTAGTGGACATCGATGATCGTCGTGCCCTCGGTGGAGGATTGCAATGGCGACATCTTCTCCAACACTTTCATAAATATTGAAGCTGGGAGAAGTAGGCTTGACCACAAGCAATGGCTCCTTCCTTCCATTTATAGAAGACTTGGGTGGGAAGCACCCCTTCATCTCTCAGGACGTGTACCAAGTGTCACAACCCAGCAGCTCCAGAGATTGTACCTTCTAGGGTAAGGTGCCTAAGCACCCCCTTTGACAAAATGCCATTTTAGGGACTAAGTACTAAAAGATCACACAATCTTCCATAAAGGAAGATGTGCTGATTGGTGGAACAGTAAATGCTCCCTGGGATTGCTAGATAATGTCAGCTGCAAGTTTGTAGGAGGCAAAATTGATAGCTAGAGTTAGTGCAAGGGCATAATGTCTCATGCGATTGGGGGGCAAATTGCCTTGTTGCGAATTCCAAACCAGCACAAGGTGGGTGCTGAAGAGCTGTTCATCCTATGCTATTAGGGGATTGAAATAGAAGCCCATGCAAAGAAATACAAGAAGTAAAAGAAAAGTTCTTTTTTTTTAAAAAAGAGAAATAGTACATCAAATCAAAGTACAAGGGGAGTATCCAAATCTTGAATTCTCTTCTTTCTTTCCTCTCGAGCCTTTGTTGCTTCCTTGGAGGAGGTCAGCTGAGGGATAAGAGAGTCTAGAGTGGACTCTAGTGCTGAGTGATGGCCATGGAGAATCATTTGGTAGCACTCATAGCCTTGCCTAAAGGAATCTCACAACTCCTCTATCTTCTTCGATCCAAAGAACCTGAATGCCGCGGCAACTCTAGAAGCCAAAGCAGCCTCGATCCCTACTCTCAGAGGCTATAGATCAACACTATGAGGGCTGGCACTAGATTGGTGATGAGCTTTGTCTTCAGAGTCCACTTGGCTGGGTTAACTTTGAGAGTTCTCTAGAAGGCCGACCACCCCTACTTCCAAGTGATCGATCTTTCTTTTGGCTCTGACAAGCTCAGCCTTTGCCTTTATGAGTTGGCAAAAGGTACAGACACTATCAACTCAGGCAGCAGAAGCTTCACCCCTCACCACTCGAAGCTCCTCTCTAAGGTTCGTGATCTTACACTAAAGGTCGGCCTCTCTGCGGACAGCCTTTCAAAGGCAATCACCTTCCATGTCCATACCGACCTGAGTTCCTCATTCGTAGGAAGTGGGATGAGAAGCTCCAGGCAATTGAGGACCCCTCTTCTTCAACTCTATAACTTCCCATTAAGAAGCCTCCAAGGTACTTTTTAGTCTCTTATTTCTGATAAATGAGCTATTAAGCTACCTCTGGAGATTCTATTGAGCTTCCTCGGTAGTACTCCATCCCAGCCCCGCCAAGGCTTGACTATGCTCGATGATCCTTTCCTGATGCTCGGCACCTTGGCTGCTCTTGTGCGACTATACAATGTTGCCAGCTAAGCCTCTAATGTTCAAATGCTAAAACCCACCTACAAAATTGATCGATCAGTTAATATAGGATGTAGAAACAAGCATCGAGCAAGAGAGAAAACTTACCATCAGGGCACTATGATACGAGCTCAAGAGTGCCTCTTCATCAGTCATGCCCAGGAGCTACTCTTCATCCCTAGAAGATATCATCCCCTTGATCATCTTCTAGGACCATGAATACTTGAAGATCACCATCTCATAATCCTGAATCATCCATCTGGGAGTGAAGGGACGAGAAGCCCACTAAGGAAGAGCGGGAAAGGAAGGCCTAATTGGAGGACAGGAAAGTAGCACCTCAACCATGCACGGGGGAGAGCCTACAACCTCTCCCACAGTACCAACCGCAACCGACAACCACTCCTTCCTCATCCTCCTCAGTTTTAGCTAGATCTACTACAATCGCTAGAGTCACCCCCATAGCCTGACTTCTAGCCCTACATGAGCAATTCGAGGCATCCCGACCGCTACATCTAAGACCTTAATGATGGTGATAGATGAAACCTCAATCACAACACCTTGGCTCGTGACCTCCACCATATCTAAGAGGTTCATCCTAGAGTCAGACACATCTAGCCTTGGCTCGATAAATTGTTTGATTACCTCTGTCTGGATCTCTGCTCCAATGAATAGAACCCCCGATGCACTTGGAAGTGGCTCTGCATCAAGAAGGCTTCTCTCGTTCCCCAATAGACTTGGTGTGATAGTGCCAATAGGTGTTAGATATACGTACCCTAGAAGTCAGAATTGGCTGACACTTGTAATACACTTCTAGGGGCAAAATTATAATTTTGACTATAATTAATAAAATGAATTATTTTCTATCACATATGTGTATTTAGTGTCTGTGATACATCCTTTGAGTTAATAAGTAATGATAATTCATATTTTCAAGAGTTGAAAATTTAAGACATGAATAATCATTATTAACTCATAAAATGCTCTCGACTATAGGATCATCACGAGGATGGTGATTGATCTGAAAGGTTGGTGTACAATCACTTTTCTTTAGTAGATGAGTCTTGAGTCTACGGTGTGGAGACACCAGAGCGAGAATACAAATACTCGTTAGAGAATGAGGACACTGAGCATGACCACCTCGAGTAGTCATTAGAAAGTCTACCTTCTCGTCAATGACTGACTCGATGCTACAGTGGTGTGTCTAGTTCTTTGATCTGAGGTGCATCAGCAGTTCACCTTGAGGGTATATAGTTTGACTACACCATAACTTGATCTCCTAGTGATAGGAATGCGATGTTGTCGTTAGGACACCGTGTTTATCAGTTTAATTTGACTTCTTAAAATTATTGAAAATGCATAAATAGTAGTGAGTCGGGTCGAATCCACAAGAAAGGTAGTGTTTTTAGATTTGAAATCTTTGATTTTTTTGAGAAGAAAAAGAAAATGATTTGAATTTTGAAATAAAAACTGAAGTCGGAAGATTGAAAATAAAAATTAAAAGATGCAGAAATTTAAATTTGGTACTAAGATCTACTAGTTAGATCTTAGCATCTACTTGCAAAGCAATAATTTAAAGTGCAGAAATTAAATTACAATAAAAATAAAAAGCAAGAAATTAAAATGCAAAAATAAAATTTTTATTAATTAAAATTTTAAAATTTAAATACATAAAATTTAAAAAGAAAAAAATAAAATAAAATAGCCTGATCTCTGATCTTGGATCGGCATTGGCAGAAAGATGGTGTAGAAGCTCGGCTCTTCTTCTCGGCACCCATTGCTTCGAAGCAGCCTTTAACCCATAGCCTGGCTTCGCCCTATACCAAAGCTTCACCTTGATCGGAGATGTTGATTTTTGGAGGCCTAGGGTCCTTTTTATAGAGCTAGGAGGGCTGGATATTTTTTCTAAAGGCAATATGGGACTAATAGCCTTTGTAATCGTCAAAATACAAAGAAATTTGGATAAAATTTGAATCAAAATAGCTCTGATAGGACTCTGATAAATCTGATAAAATCCAACCATTCAACAAGAATCCAACGGTCCAAAATCATCAAAATCGGATGTAGATCAGCTCAGATCGGGTTGGATTAAATTCTGATCGTTGGATCGCGCTTGATCGAGAAAATCTGGCCGTAAATCATGCTTCGGGAGTCTTGATCACCATCGACAGCATTCTGGACCGTCGGATCTTCATCACTTGGTTTTCTGGCTGTTGGATCGTGCCAGATCGCTTAATAGAATTTGAATCAAGCCTGAAAATCACCACCGCCGTTCGATCATGACCGCAATCAACCGCAGTCGTCCGATCGTGCAATTACTATTCCCATGGACCGGATGGACCGACCGCACCATACACTGCAGCCAATCAGCACTGACCAGATTATCCTGTGAGCCACGATAAATTTCTGTAGACCCTTTAAGGGTCTAGGTCCACCACGTGGCAGGCTCTGATTCGCCGGATTTTTCTGAGCTGGCGGTCCACACCTGGATCGTAGACCGGCTGATGGCTTCAACGACTGAGTCAGCTTGATGGCTTGGCTTGGCTTGGTGGCTCGACTTACGGAGCCGGCTGAGCCATTTTCTTTTTTTTATTTAATTTTTATTTATTTTATATCTTTCAAAATTCATATCTTTTCCATTTTAGCTCCGTTTTACTTGAAATTTATTTCGTTGTGATCAAAAAAATGAGCTCTTTCTATTGATAATAAAATTTTATTTTTTAATTTTTATTAATTTTTTATTATTTTTTAATTAATTTTTTAATTAATAAAAATATGAATTTTTTCAAAAATTATATATAAATTGATTAATAATTCTTAAAAATTAATATCAATTAATTGATAAATTAATACTTTTATTGATAAATTTATTATACTTATCACACCCCCCAACTTAAGCTTTGCTCGTCCTCGAGTAAAGAAAGAATTTAGTTTTAAATACCTTTTAACTTTAGAGTTTCGAATTTTACCTAAGCAATTTTCAAAATGGCCATTGATATTCAGTAGAGCTTAAATGAGATATATCATTGGGGTATTAATACTTATCAATAGAAAAATTAAGTAAAAAATATTAAATTTTTCAGAACTTTTTCTAAATTATTCCACTTTTATCTCTGATTTGTCTAAACTTTCATATAGGCAGGTGTATTGCTACTTCCATCCTTCATTTATTAATTTTTATTTTCACATTGCCCATTTTTTGATGCGAATATCATTGCTTACTTAGGCAACGGGACCCGGTTACTTGGTGGGAAACCAATATTTTTTTTTTTTTTTTTTTTATTTTTTTTTTAACGTTGTACCACTATTGAGTGTCTTAACTCCTTAAGCTTTCTATTTGATCCATGTAGCGAGTCTTGGGCCAATGACTCCCAAACCAGTTGGCTTTAGGGCACTAGGTATAGAATACCCCTTGGGCTTACTAGCTCGAATCAAATAGGCTACGAGTTAAGACTAGCTTTACAACGAGCTTCTTTGCCCTTCCCACCTTTTGATGCGAAACTCAATGCTTGCTTAGGCAAAGAGGCCCGGTTACTCAGTGAGAAGTACTTAGAAACTATTTTATTAAAATAAATTTTTATATGAAGAAATGTATAGTTACCCTTACACAAGCCTATAAAAAGTAGACTTTTCTTTGATGCTAGTAGAAATAATTAGAAATGCTCCAAAAAAAATTTTATGTTCTGGAACTTAACTCTTTATTGAATTTTCTTAATACTTGATTCCTTAATATCTCACAGATTCTCTGATCTGTGTATCAATTTTCTTTTAAAAATGCTTAGTTTTATTCGATTCTTAAGCATAATCAAGTATCTAAATACTAAATACTAACTTTTTCGAGGACTTAAAATTTTAAAATTTTTTTATTTTTCTCTCCCCCCAACTTAATCGACATTGTCCTCAATGGAGAAGAAGAAAAAATAAAGGATGTAATAAAAAACATGAAAGAATACACCTAACTCAGTATATATATATATTGGTCCAGCACATGCCTTTGAAAATTTGAGCTCTCCCTCCAACTTATTCAAATTATCCTAAAAAGAAAATAAACTAAAAAGATAAATTAGATAAAAACTAAATATTGGGTTGCCTCCCAACAAGCACTAAGTTTACCATCTTCAGCCAGACACAATGTAGCTCACTATCCTGTGTCGAATATTGGATTGATAAATTCCAATGGTTTTGGATTGCCAATCTCAGAAAGTTGATTTATAATCCCATTATTGATATAATCTTTGTTAATTTTAGGGATATAATTTATGATTCCATTCTCAGACCCATGTTTATTAAGAATTACTCCTATTTGTTCTTCTAAAATGCTCATGAATGGAGTTTTTGTATTAGGAGTTAAGTTTGATTCATTGGGTGCTGGAATGGTGACTAAAGGCGATTTTAATTCTGGAGGTAAATTAATGTAATCTTGCTTAAACAACTCCATTGACATTTCATTACATGCCTCTTGATTTTTATAAGAAGAACCAGCTTCTAGGGTTGAAGAAAATAGGACTTTAGGTTTATAAGTCTCGGGTAAATCATCTATTCTCTTTTTTCCTATTTCTATCTTATTTAAATTGGAACTAGCATCAGTACTAATTCTTGGCTTGGGTTCTTCTATGTGGTTAGTCTCAGTACTAACCAGTTCCTCTAAATTTTCATTTTGGCTAGCATCAGTACTAGCCTCTCTCACCTGATCTTGATATGGGTCCATAAGAATTCTATAGCTTTTAAGTTCAGGAATTACTTTGGTATTCTCAAATTGGAGATTCTTAGATGAAACATTAGATTGATAATTTAATCCAGGTGGTTGGTGGTCATTAGGTGGGTTATTTGAAATTGGTAGGTTCGATAGTTGATCTAGTTCTCTCCTCATGTTAGACTCAACTAATTATCCTATTTGAGCTTCTAGTCTAGCGATAGATTGCTGTTGAGTCAAAATCAATTGTTGAAGTTGGTTAAATCTATCATCAGCTAGATTGGTCTGTTGAGGAGGTGGGTATGAGGGTTGATTATAATATGATGGCTAGTTAAACTGACTAGGCTGACCATTATTATAGGCATAATTTTGATAATTTTGCTCAAGTGAAATTTGGGTCTGAGCCTGAGTCTGTTGGGATGTCCAAGAAAAATTAAAGTTACTCCAATCTGAATTATATGAATTTGAAAATAGATCATTAATCAATTTGGAGTATCCTTGAGTAGCTTGAACTTGTTCTTGGATAAAATATGGAAACTGTGCAGTCATAGGATATTCACTTACATGATGGGTTGGACTAGCACAGATTGAATAATTCTCCTGATAATTAGAAGATTGTTGACCTAGGGTTAGGAGTTGATCTATTTTCTGATCAAGAAGGTCAACTTTATCTAATTTTTGGACTATTAGATTTATATTAGCCATTTGATTATTATGTTTAATGTGAATCAACCATTCAATTAAGTTTAACTAAATCAGAAAAAGCGATTTCCTACCATGCATGGTGTAACCCTAATGTATGGTTTAAAAATTTTTAGAATATTTTTTTTATTTATTATTATTATTTTATTAATTTTTTTTAATTATTTTTATTTGTTAATTTTAATTTAATTTAATTTAATTATTAATTTTTAGTTAGTTTAATTTTTATTTTATTTTATTTTTAGAGGAGAAAGGAGAAGAAAGAAAAAAGAGTTCTAAAGAAGAGGTCCTAAGGAGTCCTAGAACTAAGAAGAAAGAGAAGAATTCGGTTTAATTAGATCTAATGTTGGTTAGCAATCAAGTTGGTCAATCAATCCTGACTAAGGGTTATCCTAGATCTAGACAGGTCCTAACTGCCAAGGTCACCTTCAAGCCCTCCAAGTGTAGGATTAGCCAATCAACTAGCCAGGTAAGTGTAAGGTCGGTGGGAGTCCCCCCGTTGCTTGCCTTAGACACCAATTATGCTTGGCCAGGTAAGCGAACGGAACCAATTAGAAACCACCTTCCTTCGGGCCCAATCGTCCCTGAACCACTTTCCTAGACACCAGTCAAATTGACTTATCCTAACCCGGTTCAACTCTTAGGATTCCTTATCCTATTGAGCTCGAGTTCCTAGGGTTGATGTCTAATTGATTTTAAAATTAAAGGCTTAGGTCAATGCAGGATGCTGGTTGGTTGTTTGTGGGCTAAGGAAGGGTGATCAAATCCCCACCTTATCTTGTTTAATTGGATTATGCCCTTAATTTGATTTAATATGATATGCAAAAAAAAAAAAAAAAAAATTCAATCAAAGGGTTCTATGCAATTTAAACTAGATGCATGTAACTAATTGTATTCTGAAAGGCTTACCTTGCCTCCAGCAATCACCAAAAAAAATAAAAATAAAAATAAAATAAAAATAAAACTAATATGATGCATGCTCTAAATAATTAGGGTTTCTAATCTTATGATGAGATTTTTAATTAGGTTTACGTAGGTAATATTTTTAATTAATTTAAAATAAAGCAAATATTAAAAATAAAGAAAGAGATTTAGGGTTTAGGAATGATCTCACCGAATAGGATTGAGAGTTTTGTTCGTGCCCTAATCTTCCTTGTTCCCTTTCTTTTTTTTTTATTTTTTTCTTTTCTGCAAAATAAATAAAAAATAATGAGTAGGCAGTAAAAAAAATCAAAGAAATAAAGAAATTTTAATTTTTATGCCTCCCCGGCAACGGCGCCAAAAACTTGATAGGGACACGATGCTGTCGTTAAGACATCGTGTTTATCAGTTTAATCCAACTTCTTAAAATTATTGAAAATGCGTAAATAGTAGTGAGTCGGGTCGAATCCACAGGGAAGGTAGTATTTTTAGATTTGAAATCTTTGATTTTTTTGAGAAGAAAAAGAAAATGATTTGAATTTTGAAATAAAAACTGAAGTCAGAAGATTGAAAATAAAAATTAAAAGGTGCAGAAATTTAAATTTGGTACTAAGATCTACTAGTTAGATCTTAGCATCTACTTGCAAAGCAATAATTTAAAGTGCAGAAATTAAATTGCAATAAAAATAAAAAGCAAGAAATTAAAGTGCAAAAAATAAAATTTTTATTAATTAAAATTTTAAAATTTAAATACATAGAATTTAAAAAGAATAAAATAAAATAAAATAGCCTGATCTCTGATCTTGGATCGGCATTGGCAGAAAGATGGTGTAGAAGCTCGGCTCTTCTTCTCGGCACCCGTTGCTTCGAAGCAGCCTTTAACCCATAGCCTGGCTTCGCCCTGTACCAAAGCTTCACCTTGATCGGAGATGTTGATTTCTGGAGGCCTAGGGTCCTTTTTATAGTGCTAGGAGGGCTGGATATTTTTTCTAAAGGCAATATGGGACTAATAGACCTTTGTAATCATCAAAATATAAATAAATTTGGATAAAATTTGAATCAAAATAGCTCTGATACGACTCTGATAAATCTGATAAAATCCAGCCGTTCAATAGGAATCCAACGGTCCAAAAATCATCAAAATCGGATGCAGATCAGCTCAGATCGGGTCGGATTAAATTCTGGCCGTTGGATCGCGCTTGATGGAGGAAATCTGGCCGCAAATCATGCGCTTCGAGGAGTTTGATCACCGTCGGCAGCATTTCTGGACCGTCGGATCTTCATCACTTGGATTTTCGAGCGCTGCCATCCGATGGTGATCCGCCATGATGTCTGTAGCATAGAATTTGAATCAAGCCTGGAAGCAACCACAACCGTCCGATCCTGACCGCAAACAACCAAATCCGTCCGATCGTGCAATCACTGTTCCCATGGACCGCGTGGACCGGCCGCACCGCACACCGCAACCAATCAGCACCTCTGTTGCCGAGCGAAAAGACTAAATTACCCTTGTGAGCCACGATAAATTTCTGTAGACCCTTTAAGGGGTCTAGGTCCACCACGTGGCAGGCTCTGATTCGCCGGATTTTGCTGAGCTGGCGGTCCACGCCTGGATCGTGGACCGGCTGATGGCTTCAACGGCTGAGTCGGCTTTGATGGCTTGGCTTGGCTTGGTGGCTCGGCTTGCGGAGCCGGCTGAGCCATTTTCTTTTTTTTTTATTTAATTTTTATTTATTTTATATCTTTCAAAATTCATATCTTTTCCATTTTAGCTCTGTTTTACTTGAAATTTATTTCGTTGTGATCAAAAAAATGAGCTCTTTCTATTGATAATAAAATTTTATTTTTTAATTTTTATTATTTTTTATTATTTTTTAATTAATTTTTTAATTAATAAAAATATGAATTTTTTAAAAATTATATATAAATTGATTAATAATTCTTAAAAATTAATATAAATTAATTGATAAATTAATACTTTTATTGATGAATTTATTATACTTATCACCTAGCCATTCAAAATCCTAAGGTGTATGTTGGCTATAGCATGTTCATTGTAGAAACTGAATTGCATCAAGATGGAATCTATCTACCTCGATGGTAGAGGAGCAGCCCTATGATGATCATGAGAATCAAGTTCAGAAGCCTATGGCCATGGCAGAGTGAAATAATAGAAAGAGTTTCTATTTAGGTTTTCACATCGGACTTGAATCGAATGATTACATCATATGACAGAAACTAGGATTTGACGAGTTCATCTTAACCCTAATCTGATCGGAGCTCAAGATAGAAGAACTTAATCACACAGATAGCTGCACCAAGAGGTTCACATTCAGCTCTGATGGGTTGCCACCATATACTGCTAGGTGTTACTAGTGGATTTTGGGAGCAATTAGAATGATTTAGATGATCGATCATTCTAGCTGTTCGAATCAGAAGAGTTCTGATCTATCGAAAGGAGTTTCGATGATGTCGATGATAGAGATCCTGATATATCCCATTATCATACAGAACTGAACCTAACTGGGTCACACAAATAGGAGTTTGAATCTGATGATCATCAATTGAACTGATCCAGTTCAATTGATCTGAATGAGATTCAATTAGGTTCAAGAAAATCATGCTAGCACTTGATTGAACCTAACATTCTTCTTTTACTATCATAAATAGTTATCCTGATTGAGCCAAAGGAGTTTGTGCTCGATTAGAGGTCTTCACTAGGTCTGACTAGAGCCTGTCCATGTTAGAAAAGGGTTGTCTTATTTTATAAGACAATACCTGCCATTTTTGGTCATCAGCCATTTCTCGTCCTTTGACTTTGGTCAAAAGTTGATCTTTGACTGGTCAAATATTGACCATTGATACTTTGACTTCTATCCACGTGTCAAGCACCTATTGGAGAGCTGGTGGGAGCTTGTCCCCCTATCAGAAATTGGCAAGGAGGAGGGCGCACGCCAAGGGTGGTGTGTGCCCAAGCTTGAGGTGCCCAGGAGTCCCTGTTGGATAGGGACTCCATCTTCTTATTGGATTCTGATTAGACTCCTCCTAAGAACCAACTTTGACTGATCTTAGGCACCATCTAAGGATGAATCCAAGGGACTCTATTCCCATCAATCAGATTTAGATCTGATTTTCACAAAGGGTTGTGATTGGTTGGGATGAAGAGGAGTTGGATCACGCATAGTCTATAAATAAGACCCTACGCCCAACTCAAAAAATCTAAAAATTCCCCACACCCAAGGCTTTCTCTCACCCAAGGCTGCCTCTCCTCCTTCCTCCAAAACATCTTTTACCTCTCCTCTCCATGCCAAAGTGGTCATGGATTCTCCCTCTCCTGCAATCCAGATGAGAGAAAGGCGACTAAAAGCTAGAAGGCTATGCGCTGCTGCAAAGGACAACTGCTGATCTTCGAAAAGGTATTTTGAAGATCCTCTAAATTAGATTCCAGATCTAATTTTTGGAAGACATGATAGAGAAGAAGAGGATCTCTAGATCCAGCTCTGAGTGGATACTGGTAGAGGCCAGGCACTTGCGTGGCTAGATCCAGAAATCTTCCGCTGCTTACAGGATCATCAACGGATAATAGGATTACCCTACATCAAGGTAAATTAAATCTAATTTAAATTTATCTTATAATTTTATTTTAATTATTAAAATAATAAAAATTAGATCTAAAATATTTTAGATCT